>JABXJD010002501.1:0-42500 GCA_013375575.1 Percina caprodes
ACAGAAGGCTTATACAGTGTTTACAGTCACATTTCAAAGTAGTAATTGTACACATACTGTACATACCAAAGAAATTCTGTTATACTGCTCTATGTTACAACTCAAACTTTTTGTATTGCAGGGTAAAATAATGCACATTTTGGTAAAAACTGCAGCAATTTGTTGGGAATAAGACTAAATAAGTAGTAAAAATATATGCGAAGTTGAGTAGAGAAAAGTAAGAGAACACTCTCAAAGTTTATCTACTGAACATTTAACTCCACACTGTCCACTCTCTTTGACTGATTTCTGGGAAATGTATGTGCGGAAACAAGCAGAAAAAGCCAGGATCTCATCAATTTTCACTTTACTCTATATAATTCCAATAATCTGAAAGTTTTTGGTGATTTTGATTAAAAAAAAAAAAAAATCTACAATGTTAGCACTATACCGCACCACTTTTATGCAGCTTTTATGAATATCTAGTGCATGAGCTAAATCGGAATCTTCGCTTTGCATAGAGGTTTGGTGTTGAAATGGTTCCATCTTTTGATGATGCAGTGAAAATATAATCCCCTTTCAAGGTGATATAGAGAATATATGATTCACTAATGTAATTAAATAAGTGGGGGTTGTCACTGTCAGCCAGGTGCAAACCTACAAAGGGTATCAATTATTTATCACTGACACATATCACAATAGAGATTTGATGATAATATATGATATGAATTCAAGCTGGGACAGATTTGGTCTTTATATAGCCACATATTATCACTCAAACTGTGAAAAGTGAAGGTGTCAGTACATTGGCCCCTTGTAAATTCACTTTAGTGGTCTCATTTGCACACACTGGTGGCTGTCCAAGTTGCTGATGTTGAGTTGATCTGTGGTGCCTGAGCTGTTTGAAATTATTTCAAAGCTTTATTGTGACCACCCACATACTGGTGTATTGAACCAGAGGGCTTTGATGACCATACGACCCAGAAAACATCAAACATGCAACTGATGAGATGTTGTAATTGTGAATTGAATCTGTGGCTTATGTACTGCTGACAGAACAAATTCCCTAAAAGCTGAATTATATTACTGTGTGGTATCTCAAAGATTTTAATAATGGAAAAAAAAGAAAGCTAAAAAAAATGCTGAGCTCATTAAATTGTAATACATGGATTAAATTCTGTGAGGGAATGTTTGTTATGAGCATGTAATGATACATACCTTATTCCTGCGAAAGTGGTAGATGAGCACCATGCTAACAAAAACAATCAGCAAGCAGAGGCACTGGAAGGAGAGCACGGCCATGCGAAGGGGGCCGTCCTCTCGTGCCACACAGGGGGTGTCGTCCTTGCAGTAAGCACAGCCCTGCTGGCATGGCAGGCAGTCACTGGAAGGTCCCTCGTCCGCATTGGGACCGCTCTCTGCAGCTTTTCCCTTTCTCCCCATCCCTGTCAAAAGATTGAGAAATAAAGGAGTTATCCATTGACCCAGTAATCTTTCTGTCATTGGCTTGATAAAGCTCATCAACCTTCAGCAGATATCATTACTTTTGTGCTCCAAGACAGTAATTCCTAACCAGGGGTGTTATGGGGCAGCAGCCTCCCGAGTTCCAAGAGTGTTTTTCCTTTTCCCTTGTGGCCCTGTCTGTGCATGTAGGTCAAGAGGCTTGTCACTCAATCACTTGTGGCTCTGCCAATCATCTACTCACCTCACCAGTACAAAGGTCCTGGCTTGAACTCACAATCTTTGCCAGATTGTTCCATCTATCAGTGTGATAACTTGGCCAGATGATAGATTCCAGTCTCTGGTCCGTTTGCTCCTAGTTTTGATGTTAATTGTTTGTCTGCTCAGACCCTGCTCCTCTCTGCCTCAGACCTACTGCACTATCCACCTCAAGACACATGGCCACATAGTGTTTCCTCTGCTGGCTGCTCACCTCCGCTCTGTCCCTATTGCGCCATTCTAATCTGAAGATTACCCTGTCACAGTTTGGTCCCTAAACCAACTCTCTGAACTCATGTTTGGGCTCATCACTCCCTGCCCGCTCTCTGGAACCCTCAGCATCGGTATTGAAGCCATCCAGCTTTAGCTCAGTTACTCTCAGCTGCACATTTAACTTTGAGTATTGACTTTTTACATTAAAGACTTTTTACATTACAACTGTCTAAGTTGTTAGCTAAAAGTAAAAGACAAAAGATAATGGATAAACAGTTGAATTGTGTACGAAAAAGAATGGATAAGCAGTTGAAATGTTTTCTAAAAGTAATGGTTTAAAGGTTGAAATTGTCAATCTTTGAGAGTGAACAGGTATGGATTTGTAAGAGCAGAATTAAATTTGTGCGTTAAGAAGGGCAGATTTGGGTGTGTAACAGATGATTTTAGCATGCAGGAGTAATAGTGATCCCTGTTGAAGTATATTGACAAAGTATCACAGTTTGTCATGCAGTTATTATTTTTACACAAAGTTACTTTCGAAATTTGTTCATGTTTCCATACCTTTTCAAAATAGAACCAGGTTGTGTCGGAAAAAACTATCCTTTTCTTAAGTGTCCTTGATATTGAATTTTCCTCTGGATATGAGACCAGTATTAAAAGATAAAGGAGATAAAGTGTTCCTATGACAGACTGAAGCATGCTGAGTATACAGTATATAAGACTATCCCTCTCTGACCTTACAAAGGATCCATCGACATTGTGTCAACACAAGAAAGATGGATCTATAAGTGTGAACATGAAAAGTCAACACTGCAGCACTTTGTTCAGTCACTGGCATATCATACAAGGCTCAGAAAAAAGCACACAGAGACATGCCCGAACTTAAACATTTAAATCCTGACAAGGACAAGACAATGGACGATGGAGAGTCTAATGACCCAGCTGATTGGCTGAAAACTATAAAAATCTAGGTTTTTGTTGCAAGATCTGGGTGAGAAAAAAAGCATTCAATAACTACCACTAAGGTTGAGATATAAACCAGCCCCTAAACCACTAACTACTTCAAAAAGAGCTGCTCTGTTGTCAAACGTGGTCATACCGGACAGCAGTGAATACTAAAAATACCTCCTTCCAGGGTAAATTAAGGTAAAACCAAACATGGACAACAAGAAGCTAGCGGACTTGTTATTGGTTTGTATAGAAATCCCCTGAGAGATGCCCATATGGCTGCATTGATAACAAATAGCAGACTTATACAGAGCTTTTATGGAGGCTTTATTGGAAACAGCCATTGTCTCAGAGATTTGCAGGGATTTTGCCTTTAAAAAGAAACTGGCCTATTTTTCAAAGCTATGACTCTGCACATCATTGATCCCTTCAAAAGGACTACTTATCTCCGTAGCAATGAGTCATATCCTTCAGCTCATTCTTGTTGGTTTGTTGCTCCTACAGTTTACAGACAGTCAGAGGAAACTTCAGCAACTTCTTCCATATATTTACATGCATGATACACAAAGGAAGATCACTAGGAGACAAAGGAAAGTTGGTTGCACTGGCTTTCTCTGCAAAGGAGTGTCAAGGATGTCCCCTTGTGGATTAACAGGCTTGTTATTGGCCCCATGGTGGGCCAGACTGCAGCAGTACGCCTCGCTAACAGGCTTGCCTCTCCTCTCTATTATCACACACACACACACACACACACACACACACACACACACACACACACACACACACACACACACACACACACACACACACACACACACACACACACAGAGCTTTCATGCAGACTTGCACACATGAACACGCAAATTTGTGTGCACAGCAAACAACAGGCAGAAGCAGACAGCTCTCTGAGAAAAACAATGTGGAGCATTTTTGCTTTTCTGTGCATGAAGGAAAAAATCTTAAGGTAAAAACAATAGGTGCAATTAGATGGTGAAGCAGGGAGGAAGGGAAATGGGTGAGAAAAGGGGTACAATGGAGTTAGACACAGAGGAACATGCTGTACGAGGTTTGTGTGGGATGAGACAGGAGGGAAAGTGGATCTAAATGAAAGTATAAGAGTGATAGAGGGCAGGTGAAAACCACTGGGGTTCTGTGTCTGCAAATGCCTTTTTTAATTAACTCACAGCAGACAGAATAAAGTAAGTACCATTAAAAAGATATTTCCCATCGTGAACCTGATTAGCCTCCCCAGGTTACTTCAATTTTTCGACAGGGCAGAAACACATGCCTTTTCATTGACATAGTTAGAAAATGAAGAGGTTATATAATGTAACTGGTAACATAATGTAAAGTGAACTTATGGTTCTTAGGCTAACAGCTGCTGGTCAAGATAAATCTACATATATGCAACTTCAGAGCAAACTAATAAAATTAGCTCATCTGCTATATTTGTACTAAATGAGAATGAAAAGATCTGTCTCGTCTAAACACCCTGCTTTGTGTTTTTTTTTAACCTTTGCTGGCAAATTACTTACAGTAAAAGAAATGTAATATCCATAAAATGTTTTGATGTGCTCATCTTAAGGTTGTGCTGGACAAAGGGCACAGAGCAGGGTTTCCAACCATGATCAACTGCTGATAATTAGAGGCAGAGTTTTTAGTTACTTATTTACTAGTTTATTTTGTGACACTAATATTTTACCAGTTTTCACTCCCTGTATTGGCTGAAACCAGAGTTATGATTGTAGGTCTTAGCTTGCCATACCATAGACTAAGTAACCCAATGTTACATGATTTCCAAGTGTATAAATCAATTTATTTAACCTTCATAGACTGAAAACTGATATCAGCACTATGTTTACAGAAATTTGATACTTGATGCACAATGTCTTAATCAGATTCAAGGAGTTAATGCCCAGTCCATAACTTTGTTAACCTTACTCTCCTAAAAATCCCTTTGCTACGTTGTAAGCAGAAAGATATACACAATAAATGGAAGACATATACTGTACCATAACTGTGAAATATTAAAAAATATTTCTCCACTTTTTGTGACTTCTGCATTTTCCAGTCCAAATGTATACAGGAGGTCAAATTTAATTCTAAAGAAATATTAAATAACCTAATTTGGGATCCCAACCCCAGAAGAGCAAAGTAGCTTCAACAAAAAGAATTGAGACATTTTAAAATGCTCAAGCATGTTCAGGTTGTTCAAGGTTAGGGTTTTGTAATTTGCAACTCAAAACAAAAACAGTTTAACAAAATATTCTTAACTCAAGGTCCAAAACTTTTATGCACAAAACAAAAGATAATCTAATTCTGTACCAACCAACACATTAGGTACCAACAATGCCTCCACCAAAAAGAATCAAGGTTAGGATGTTGTAATTTGCCAAACAGAATTCTTCTGATGGGTTGCCGTTAAAAGCGACTACTGAAGTCACCTTTCAGGGACCAATCATTCTTATGAAGTATATATCTGAACAGGTGACTATTTGTCACCGACTTACTTGTAAAGCCATTGACAGCCATTCTGTTGGGGTGGTAAAATCCATTCTTGCAGTGGCACGTGTACTTGTCCAAGACAAATCCATAACCCTGGATCGGCAAACACTGCAAAAAACAAAGATATAGAAGACATAAATAATAAATTAGAGATTTTAGTGAAAATAATTTTAAACACATCATCTTGTAAAACACACCAATAAGACACTAACATAAAAGCAATTAAAATATGTCAATACTAACCGAAAAGTAAAGCCTGAAGCTGGAAATCAGTAAAAAAGAACTTGGGATCAAATGTCTTGTGGGAGGGACAAGGGTCTAATTATTTAAGTTGTGAGATTCCTGTGCCTGCTTGCCACTCAATATTAAATTAGTGAAGTCACTTCTATTTGATTAAAAGTCTGATAGAAAACAGACTGCGGGCTGCTGAGAAAAAGACAAGGGCGTCAGGGGGCATCCTTAGCAGACTTTGCCAAATTACAAGATCTAATTAATATCTAAATTAAGAACAGATTTATTTGCTTGATCAAATGAAAACCATTAATTTTATTTCTTGTGGGAATGAGATCTCTTCTGTATGAACACATTTGAGTCATTGACGTAAAGCGCAATTTTGTTTTCTTGCTCTCTTCCTAAAAGCACATAGCAGTTTGTTTTTCTAAGCAGAGATGATCATGACTTACAGTATGAGTCCCACGAAACAACAAGGGGCCCAGAATAGCAACGGTACTTCAGCTGACACTTGACACGCTATAAAGTGTTTGTGACCTGACTGTGATATCTGGAGGCAAGGCCAGTGGCAGCGTCTAAATGAAGCATCAGTCATCTCAATGCTCTTCACAGCGGACTGGACTCTGCACGTCTTAAGAGGCAGCTATTTCTGACTGTCTCTCAAGGTCCTTGGTAAGGTCTGAATGCTGAGAAAGTAAGCCCTCAGTCAAAGCATTGGAGAGACAGGCCAGGGCTCAAAAGCACAAGGTAATTACCAGGTTACAATTCAATTCAACAAGTTCCTCAAACAAATTCCAATGAAGAGCCCAGAGAACTTAAATTGGCACTACACTAAGGTGTTTAACACGGCTCGCCATTTCAGTGGTGACAGTTTTGACCGTAAACCTGTGTACAGTACTTTGCCACTTATTTAGACTTCAACCAGATATCATACCCACAAGATGTCTATTAAAATATTTGCTTATTTCAAGACTTCTACTATTAAATTGTATTTGTTAAAAAGATGTGTTTAACATTAAACATTAGCCCCAGATGTTCTGAGTTTATACCACCTTAATCTATTGCAGCTCTCCATCACTAGTGATTTTAAAAAGGTCCCACATACACCATGAATTGTTAAATTCATTGCATTTCACACTAGAAGCCAGAAACAAGGGCTCTGTCATATTCAATATATCCAGTTCAATACCACATTATGGCCATACTTTTTAAATATAAATAATGGACTTGCATTGAGGCAACATTTTTGGTTTGCGTTCGTGCTTTCCAATTAACATTTTAAAGCCGGCCTTTCAATGATTTTATCTTAACAATGGGGCAAATAACTGTGCAATATAAAAGATGACGTAAAAGTATCTTTTATCTCTTTTTTCAAAAAATGTTACGGTCTCCGTTTTGATTCACTCGAACTGCTCTCATCAAACATCCGGCTGCTGTTTTAAGAAAAAGTTCTGATAAAGCCGCTGTACCCTAACTGACTAGTAGGGGTGTACGATTCAGAAAATGTCACAGTTCGATTCCAATTTTTAGGCTCATGATTTGATTTAATCGATTTTCGATAAAAAAAAAAAAAAAAAAAACGATTCACAGAATGGAATATTTTATATATATATATATATATATATATATATATATATATATATATATATATATATATATATATATATATATATATTCATGTGGATTTGTTTGTTATTTGTCATTTTAACATTCTGTTATGATGTATGTGTATGTTGTGTGTGATGTCTGCAAGCTACTGGGACCTAGAATTTCCCCTTGGGAACCAATAAAGTATCTATTCATCAATCTATCATGTGATTGTAGTACACATACAATAATTTTTTTTATTTATTTTTTTTAAATTCCATGAATCAATTTTGAATCAGCCAATGGCTTGAATCACGATTCAAATACAAATCACATTTTTTGCACACCCCTACTGACCAGCACCTAACGGCAGAAAGAAAAGTGTACAAAAAGTTGTTGAACATAGTGGAGCATTTAGCAGCTAAAGAGAATGCTAAAGGGCATGGGCAACGGTTTGTCTGCAAACACACTGTCACACATTATACTGTATGTAAATTTTGTGTTTGTTCCAGTTTAACTGTATCTTCTTTCGATTAAATGTGAAAAGGCGAGCCAACATGGCAACCACCAAGAATTTACCAAAAGCTAGCAAGCCTCATGTTGCCAAGCAAATGCAAGCTATGGAATGGATGAGATGTGAGTAATTCATACTTATGTTTTGTATGTTTTATTGTGTGTTTTGTGTTTTTAAACCTACGACAAATATGTATATTAGTGTCTCTAAATGACAGCCAGACGTAATTGCATACTGAACATTAATATTAACCAACCTGGCCAGTCAAAGAGTTTAACTCAATGCTTAGGAAACAGTTCAGATGACAACAGTTGGATTCAATGCATGTTGTTGGTGACAAGTGTACATTTTATTTTGGGCAAATTGGAAAAATCTACAGAATAGATGATCCACTATATTGGTTTCGATTCAGGCTGCTGAGCTGTGTATCCCTTCATAAATGTCTGCCTGGTGCAGCTTTAAATGAGCACTATGGTGCAACATGATTTCATCTCTGATTCTCCAACAGTTGTATCCTCAGGACAAGTGGAGCGTGCTGCAGCTACTGCCTGCCACTGTTAATATGCTCACAGCACAGAGACACTAGAAGAAACAGCCAGAGACAGGTAGGGGTGTGTGTGTGTGTGTGTGTGTGTGTATGAATATGCATTATTTTCCATGTGTGAGACAGTGAGAGCCAGGAATAGACCTGGCTGTGCATCCTGCTCCTGCCTGCTGCGGTGATTGATGCAGGATCTTGGATGTGGAGTACGTTGAACAGTGAAGCAGCCCAGACAGCGCAGCCTGCCTTCCGGTGAAGTTATATTAATACACCTGATTGAAGATAATTTTAGTTCCAAAATGAGATGCTTAGCATTTGAAAATAACTAAAGGCAACTTAAAGGTACCAATCTATATTTTTTCACCACAAGTGCACTATAAACTAATGTTTTGATGATTGGGTGACGCTTGGTTTATAGAAACATAACAGGCAAGCTGGCGTTGCGACACACATTCCGCCAGTGGTGTCACATTGTTCCAATGATCGACAGGTGGCGGTAATGCAAGAAAAGTGGCAATGCACAAGCAAGATACATGTAAAGAAAAAGACAGAAATCTAGCAAACATGGATATAAACAACGCTGATTGTTTAGAAAAAAAAGCTCCACTTTAAGTCCTTAGTCAACAAAATAATTTAGTCTGAGATGTGAAGATAAAAAAAATTATACTTTAGAGTTTAAACAACTAGTCAATTCAAACTACTTATATTTTCCTTTCTCCAGTCAAATTGCCAAATATATGTCATTTCCCATGTCATACATATGTGACAGTAAAATATTTACTTTTGGGTTTTGGACAGTTGCTTGGTTAAAAAAGAACAGCTGAAGAAATACATTAGTCTAAACGTTTCCAAGACTGAAGAGATGGTGTTTGACTCAGACCCACTCGTACAAATATCTTGGTGTTTATATTGACGAGTCACTAACTTGGATCACACATGTCGACAATCTCTATTGCAGACTACAACAACGGTCACATTTCAGACGTCGTTCGATAAAAATGTTTGTTGATATTTTATCAAGCAGTCCTGGAGAGCCTGGTCAGGTACGGTATTACAGCTTGGTTTGGCAACCTCACTGTGCAGTTGAAAACTAAACTGTTACCATTGATTCATACCGCCTGGAAGATAATTGGTGTTAAAGAGCACTTATCCATGCTAAGTATTTATGAACAGGCTTCTTTTGTGACAAGCAAATAGAATTGTTAGCAACACGTCTCACATTCTGCACGTAGAATATGAGCTGCTGCCATCCAGTAGTAGGTATAGAGTTCCTCGCTGCAGACTTAATCATTTAAAAAAATAATTCATCCCAGTGTCTGTTAAGCTCCTAAATAGCCGCAAATAAAAGGCAGAATAGGCCTACATGACGATGGAGATTTGTAATTGTTGTACATGTGAGCTCTCTTTTTTAATTTATTTATTTTAAGTAATGTTTAACTAATGCATTGCATGACACCAAGTTGCTTTTTTATACACCATCAGGTCTTTAGTATGGTATTGTACAGTATCTGTTGTTGTCTGTGTTTATTTGTTTTTACTACGGCTGCAGCATGGGTTAAGTGCCCAAGACAAATTTGCCACGATATGGGACAATAAAGTTAATCTTGAATCGCTCTGGAAAATTTTCATGGACATGTTTCACAATGATGGCCAAAATGGGTTTCCTCAGGAGGGTGGCTGGCGTCTCCCTTAGAGATAGGGTGAGAAGCACATTGATCCGTGAGTAGCTCGGAGTAGAGCCGTCGAAAGGAGCCAATTGAGGTGGTTTGCGCATCTGGTAAGGATGCCCCCTGGGTGCCACCCTAGGGAGGTGTTCCAGGCACGTCCAGCTGGGAGGAGGCCTAGAGGAAGACCCAGGACTAGGTGAAGGGATTATATCTCCAACCTGGCCTGGGAATGCTTCAGGATCCCCCAGTCGGAACTGGTTAATGTGGCTCGGGAAAGGGATGTTTGGGGTCCCCTGCTGGAGCTGTTCCCCCCCGCAACCCGACACTGAATAAGTGGACGAAGATGGATGGATGGATTTTTTTGCAATTTTAGACAAAGTCACAGATGAAACAAATAAGTTAATCGCAAAATATGGTCATGGTTAATATATCATTACATTGTTATGAAATATACAATATATACAGCAAAATCTTCTCTAACTATAAGACAACATATTGTTGTGGTATTTCAAACAGAGCAGACATAGGCAGTGACCTACTTCTATTATGCACAACATATGCTAATAATTATATTTGATGATGTGATAGCAAGCAACTTGAGCAGCCATGTTGTTCAATCCATAATGAGCTGAAGGCATCGACTGTGCTGCCAGAGTGTAGAAATCACATCAAATTAACTGATAATTAAGTCAACATGATCAAGAATAATGTGGTTGACTGTACAGAATTTCTAAGTACATATGTGCCCTCTAATAAAAAAGAAAAAGAAATGAATACTGAGAAATAAAAAGTTTCTATTCCTGTGACCTACCTGTGAATGCAGAGGTAAATCTGATGTACCTCATTTATTCTTTATGACAGTAACATGTAAAAGAAACACCAAGAGCTTATGTTGTGTCTCCAATGCCGCAGGTTCCTCCACCAGCACCACTTGTTATTGTTTACATGGCAGCTGTCAATCACACACACTGACGTACTAATTGTGAGGGGGATGTGTGTGACCACAAGCAAGAGGCATTTTATCGAATGAGTCACGCTGTCAGGCCAGCATGGTATGCCTGCGACAGAGCACTTATCAAAGTGCCATAGGACACAAAAATAGACAATCGGCCGTTTTTACTTTTTCCTGCTTGCTCCCCGGCTTGTGTGCAATTATTTTTACATCAGTGGTGTTTGTCCCGTGGATGTGATCAATTTATAATTTATTGGAGACCCAAGGGAAATAGGCTTAAATATTATATGGGCAAAAGTATGTGGAGTATTTTAGTTTTTCTTTGTTTAATTTCCTTTATTTCTGTGATGGCCCTGCCCCAGGATCAGCCATAACTACAACACATAGCTTCTAAAATAAAATAAAAATACAATTAGGCCTATATAAAGAAATCTTCTATCTTTTACCTGGCGGCATAGGCTATTCCGGTGTTACAAAGAAATATGTGACCCGTCAAAACGTTTTACTGTGGAGACTTTCTACCTACTGTAAATAATTTTGTGACTTCTTGGGATAAATCTGACCCGGGCAAAAGCATTATTAGAAACTTTATCAAAATTGCCATCTTTTCACATATTTTACTCGTTTGCTGGTACGGGTCATCATTAGATGAAAAATTAGTTTCAAAAACATTAAAAGGTTATATATAGTAACATTAAGAGAACTATTAATGCTACAGCATACAATGATATTTAAGACAAGTGGTTACCAATCTTTTTGGAATGTGACCCCTTAAAATATAGCAATGTCTAACTGCAAGCCCTATTGTCACAAATGTCTATGAGTTGAGAGAAGCTTTACAAAAGAGTGACTTTCTTCACACAAGTTGTTCCATTTGAATGTTTCAAAGGGGCTGAAGAGTTAAAACTAACTATAAATGTTTCGAATTGTTTGTCTTCTGATCTTCTACAGATTGTGAACACGTCTCTTCTTTCAGGTATCTTTCCACAGGCCCTGAAAACTGCAGTAATCAAGCCACTCTTAAAAAAGAACAATCTAGACACATCACTAATGAGCAACTATAGGCCATTATCAAACCTTCCATTTTTAAGAAAAATCATTGAAAAAGCATTTCTTGTCACTAAACAACAGTTTTGATACCTTTCAGTCGGGTTTCCGACCACACCACAGCACTGAGACGGCTCTCGTTAAGGTCTTTAATGACATCCACCTTAACACAGATAATGGCAAAATTTCAGTCTTAGTATTACTTGATCTCAGTGCTGCATTTGACACGGTCGACCACAACATATTACTAGACCGATTGGAAAACTGGGTTGGCCTTTCTGGGTCAGTACTAAACTGGTTTGAATCCTACTTACAGAATAGGGAATACTTTGTGTCAATAGGTAATTATACATCTGAGCATACAAATATGACATTCGGAGTTCCCCCAGGCTCCATTCTGGGGCCTCTTCTGTTTAACATCTACATGCTTCCACTGGCTCAGATTATGGAAAACAACAAAATAAGTTACCATAGTTATGCGGACGACACACAAAGTTACATAACCTTATCGCCAGGGGACTATAGTCCAATACAAAAACTGAACAATGTTAAAACAATGTTAAAAACAACAGACAAAGCCAGAAATCTTGGTGTAGTCATGGACTCTGACCTGAATTTTAACAGCCACATTAAGACAATTACAAAGTTAGCCTATTATCACCTTAAGAATATATCAAGGGTTAAAGGACTTATGTGTCAGCAGGATGTGGAAAAACTTGTCCATGCTTTCATCTTCAGTAGACTTGACTACTCTAACGGGGTCTTTACAGGTCTCCCTAAAAAAAAATCAATCAGACAGCTGCAGCTGATTCAGAAAGCTGCTGCTTGAGTCCTCACTAAGACCAAGAGACTGGATCACATCACTCCAGTTCTGAAGTCTTTACACTGGCTTCCTGTGCCTCAAAGAATTGATTTCAAAGTACTTTTGCTAGTTTATAAATCACTGAACGGTTTAGGGCCAAAATACATTTCTGATCTGCTGGTACACTATGACCCCCAGACCTCTCAGGTCATCTGGGACAGGTCTACTTTCTGTTCCCAGAGTCAGAACTAAACAGGGGGAAGCAGCGTTCAGTTTCTATGCTCCTCATATCTGGATCAAACTCCCAGAAAACTGCAGATCCGCTGCTACTCTCAGTTCTTTTAAATCAATGCTGAAAACCTTTCTTTTTGATGTTGCCTTTCTTTAAATGATGCTCATTTCTTTAATGTTTAATTTCTTATACTGCACTGTAACTTTTATTCCTGTGTTTTATCTGTTTTTATTTTTAACTGTTTCTTCTGTGTTTTATCTGTTTTTATTTATTTTTTTAACTGTTATTTTTTTTTTTAACTGTTTTTGTGTAAAGCACTTTGAATTGCCATGTTGCTGAAATGTGCTATACAAATAAAGCTGCCTTGCCTTGCCTATCCAGAATTTTTTCAATAAAAATTTAAACATATTTTGAAGAAATACAGTTTTTAGACTGCTTTACTATTCTGGGAATCAACTCATGACCCCTCAGAATTCTTTTGGAGGATCCCAGTTTAGCAGCCAGTGTTTTAAACAATAGGCACCTGTTTTTGCTGCAATAGTTTGTGTTTGGTCCTTTCCAGTTTCCACATGACATTGCCCCTGAGCACAAAGCCACGTTATAAAGAAATGGTTTGGAAGAAGTTTCCTCGCCAGCACAGAGCCCCAACCTCAACCTCATTCAACACCACTGGGATGAACTGGAACAACCACTGCATAGCAGGGGCCATTTACAAAAGCAATTTGTGAGCACTACTTTCACAAAGATTGCAAATAGTGGCATTACCCATTCAACAAATTATCACTTGTAAATTGCAGATACATTTGAGAGTTCTGCAGTTCTCTCACTTGCTTATGTGTGGGTCACAACTATTAGATTTTGTTTATTAGTTAAACATGTTGAAATTTGTGTGACAGGGAATTATCAAGTTGCAAGTCCCAGCTTGCATGTTGCAGGTTTAATGAAACAGGCCACCAGCCATACCAGTCCAACCTTACAACCCTCTTTTGGCTGAATGGGTGAACATTTTAATATGTTGTCTTTATTTGAAAGTGGCAGTCAAGAGATGACAGGGAATGAGGGGGAAAGATGACATGCAACAACAATTTCCACTTGAAAATGGGAATGTTGTATTTAAATTCAGAGAAAACAAAATGTCTCATTGATTGCCATAGCTATAGACTTTTTAAATTTTAATGAATTACAATTACAAAATAAATCAAGCATGAGAGATGGCAAAAACAAAATCAGTGACAAAACATTCTTGAAATATTTGATTTCAGGAGGAAAGAAAATATGTAATTAAAAGACATGCATATATTTAAAAAAAGTTTTTTTACATTATCTGTTTATACTACATTGCCAAGAATGCATTTGTTTGACCCCAACTGACACTACACATTTAAAAGCCCACTTGCAGCCATCGTTGATGTCGGTGCTGGGAGAATTGGCTTTCTTATTTTGTTTTTAATTTGGTCTGTTTTAGGAGCCGTACTGTTGACCCTGACCATCTTCTGGAAGACTACCTGATATTGCACAGTGTATGACCTTTGAAGTGCAAGTTCAATTTTATTTCACTGTAAGGCAAAAATTGTAATTCAAATTGTGAGAGTGTACTTTTCCTGAAAATTTTACAATATAACCCTTTCATAAAGGCTCATCTTTTTAAAAAAAATTGTAAAAACAAAACAAAAACACTGTTACTTGCAAAAGAAGTCATGTTTTATGCCTGAGCGGATATGTTTTTATACCCACACCCACACACTACATACTCTTCTTCCTGACGTCAAAAATAGCGGTTCTCCTCCTTCACCTTTCTGTAACATGAAGCATGGGAATAAAAAACAAGAGTATAGCACTAATTGATGCGAAGGCCAGTTGTCTTCCACCTGACCAGGAAACCAGGAACTAGCTTAATTCGTATCAGCTAATTAAGGCCTGCCTAGGACTCTCCCTCACTTTGAAATAAGCCCACGCTATTCCAGTCCAGCACAGTGCCTAATCAACCACTAATAGGTCTCTGTAGATATTTGTAATGATCCTACAGAGTGCATAAACCTTTAGGAAAGCTTATTGTCTAATAATTACAGATTGAAATATAGAATGCCCAGAAAGAGGCACAGAAAGGCACAGAAAGGCACAGTGCCAGCTCAGGATGTGTATGAAGGCACTAAGGATATTAGACTGTGTATGTTTTCAATGATGAATAAAAAACACTGCAGTTTTACCTGCTCTTTTAATAATGAAGTATAATGTATTTTGTGGCTCTGGAGGAACTTTGTCAAGTCTAAGAAAAACAAAACACCAGGGTTATCTTGCCTTGGACTTGCAGAGGCATTGACTTGGCATGGAGGGCCTCACAAAGAGACACTATAAAGTTGCATTTATGGATGTGAAGGATCCAGGGCTTTTGGAGTTTGACCCATTTTGAGGACTAAAAGTTGGGCCTGTGTTGACCGTTCTCTTGCAACGATAGCCTAATGGGGGATAAATTGCTGGAATTCCCTTTAATTTGTACTATGACAAGAGCCTTGAGGCCAAAACCTGATGGAATGTCCAGGAGCCCTCTAACACTTTTAGTTTTAATTTGGGGTGGGTAGCACTTTGAGCTCTTTTCTTTGAGTTTGAATGCACTTATTGCAAGCCCTTTTTCGACTAAAGCTTCTGCCAAAAGCCTCTTTTTAGGCTTGATAGACATGGAATAGTTATTGTGTTCAGAGAGTAGCATGCATAAGTAGTAGATTTACAACAAAAAGTCAAAATTTTTTAGTTTTTGAAAATTACAATATTAAGTCAATTAAAAAGTCAGGTACAATTTAAAGTACAGTAGTCTAATATTACATTCTCTAACCCCACCCTCTGACCTTTTGGCTGCAATTGAGAAAATAAAGAGCACAATATACATTTGGCTCACTAGTCACATAATGCTTTATGATAAATAGGTACAAGTAGAGCAGCAAGCCTGAAAAGTGAACTAGTGGTTGTGTGTGGAGCTGGGCATAACAGAGAAAAAGATACAGAAAGGATCAGTTTCTTTCCATCAAGCAGGCTTCATGCTAAAAAAAAAAAAGTTTAGCTGTTAGGCATGGACTGATCTAAATAAATTGGTGCCTGGTCTGGCTCAGAACACAATTTCAATCCTGTGCATTACTCTAACTCAGACACACAAAGAGGCAGTGCAGAGAGCTCAATGGCTGTGGCTGTGCTCAGAGGGACAGCTAGACAGTCAGCCAGGCCTTTAAATGAGGTCAACTAGCAGGAGTTAGCCGAAGCAGAGCTGCCCGGACAGCGGGGCCTTGCTTTGGGTGCAGTCCAAAGACCAAAGCCTAAACACCAGTGAGATAAACACTCTGGCCTAGAGGGAGCTTCATACTGCCATCAGGCTGGGACTAGTAAACACACAACAGACACCACTGGGATATTGCTGTCATAATCACATTCACAGCTTATGTAAGTGTCAAAGTGAATAGGGCCGGGTACATATTTATTCCACGTTCACACGGTAAAATGCACAGTATTGTTTACTCTTGCACCTTGCAACGGAGTGTCCTGCAAACAGACATACAGACATAGCACACGTACACACACACTTGTGTACATGAGCACACAAAACAAGGACAGTGAGTACTAAGAGATCAGGCATACACAAAGTTTTCTGACAACCTCAAAGCTGCCCTCAGGGACAATGGATACAAATAGTTTCATGGGTAATGAAGAACTGGGAAGTCTGCGGCCATTGTCCACTCGACCGATACTTCAACCCTCCTCATATACTGTAACTGCAACAGTCCTGCCCTACTTTAAATCCCTGTCATCCTAATTCGTAGCTTGAAAGTGATTCAAGGAAGCTATTTTTTTAGTTTTAAGATGCCAAAGTTTAAAACTATACTAGAGAATAAGCATTTCAGTATAGTGAAATTATATTTGTTATTTAATGACATGTTAAAATCCAAAATTCGGTTTATTAACAGCTGATGAAGTTCACTATCCTGTCTGACCTGCTGCAGGTCATCAATTTTATTGTCATTAATTCAAAGTGGTTGTGCTAAAAACATGAATATTAGTACAAACCATCTGTAGTATATAGCGGTGTAAAGAGACACCCAGTTCACTAGATTGAGATGAGACAGGATTTTAACACCATTTTAAAGAAAACATTAATGAAGACATAAGATTGGAAAAATACTCCTTTATTCAATCAAAAGTCACAAATAAAAAAAGGAGCACTGAAAGGTGTTGCCACTACCTTATATGACTGACGTAGCTCCTGTATAACTAACAGTTATACCGTTATTTGTTCCATATACGGTGGAGAGATAGTTTTTCCACTCAGAGAACCAAGGTTACAATGTAACCAAGCATTTTCTGGCAATAGTTGAGACCAGTTAGTTGTTTAGTACTTGAATTTGTCATTGTACATTTGTACAGTAGACAGAGAGAAATAAAGCTTATTTTACTATTGTTTCACAGTAACACTCAACGGTGTTACTGTGAAACGACAGATGCTCTTTTCTCCTCTGCATTTTATTCATTGTAGCCGTAAACAAGGAAGTAGGCTACTCTTGTATTGATTTATGACCATTATGGGATGAAGGGAGAACATGTCTCTTTGTTTAATATCATTAAAAGTAAAGTTAGGTTTTGCTGTCTGCTTCCCGACCCAGTTTAAAAAGGACAGAGAAACAGAGTGGTCTGTGTGAGACAGCGCCACAGTGAACACACGTGTGTGTGCGCCTCAGCCAAGAGAGAAGAAGAGAGAGAGAGAGAGAGAGAGAGAGCGAGAGAGAGAGAGCTGCGGTAACGTAACGTTACACTGGGTTTTCCAGGCAGCTTTTTCCTTCTGGTATGGCTCTACAAAAGTTTGGAAAATGGGCAGGGGGCATCTTCTATGCTAACTTCGAGGTCAAAGTCAGACTCATCCATCATGCTGGCTGCTGTTCTACACTTGTGTACTGATATATACAGTTTTACCAAGGAGAAATCATGTCACTTTAATCTTGTCACACCTCTAGTAGCTAACACCACAGATGGAAAAACCCTGGATAAAGAGGCTGTTTGCTGACATTGTAAACTGCAACTGCTTTTGTCTCTATATTACATATCTTACTGTGGTAGGTTACAATAGAGCCAGTGGCTTAACCCTCATGTTGTCCTCAGATCAAATTTGACCTGTTTTCAGTTATTTTTATCACAAAAAATGAGCGTTTGAAATAAGCACTGAAAATGTCAACATTAGAAATATCAAAGATCTGTGGAAAAACGTTAAAAAAAAGCCCCCACAACATTGAAAAAGTGACAAAAATGTCAGAAAAAGCGATAATGTTTCATGGTTAACGGGAAGACAACACAAGGGTTAAATGATTTTGGGTAGTGACTGAAAGAAATTTATTTCAATTACAAGCAGCCAAAAAGAGTTTTCTTTGCAGCGTTTCTGGATTCAGGGACACAGTGAGTTAGGGCTGCTCTGATCTGATGCTCTTTGATCAGTATTGGGATCATGATTAATTATCACGTTCATTTGTTGATTTTAACCAAAACATATTTTATTGTCACATAGGCTATTTATAACTGCTTTCACATCCATATTATGCTACATTCTTCTTTTGTTGAAGTTGTATAGACATACAGCTGCAACACATGTAAATGAAAATGAGCTGTCTGAAATAAATAGTGTAGGATTCATATATTTTTTAATGCATCTCTGAGAAAGCTCCTTCACTTGTTTTCAACAATAACTGATTAAAAGAGCTAGGGAAAGAGAGGGAGTGCGATGGACGCAACTCACAGAGTGACACCAGACTCATTATGAATGGGTCCTGCACAGGTCAAATGGCAGGTCAGCCGAGTTACACACATTGTGTGTATGAAATGTCTGTATTGTCACTGCGCTGCATTTTTATGTACTATGATATTCTGGCAATGGGTCACATCTCTGGCCTAGGTCCAGCAGGCTCCGTCTCACAGGCTATTACTTTACGTACTGAAGTTAGTTGCATTCAATAACTTCTTCTGTGTTTTTTGGCGTGGCGGCCGCAATAGCAGAATTACCAGCGGAAACAATGGTACAAATACAGGTTTACCTCTCATGCTTAACAATATGCAGCTGTTTTAATAATAATTAACACTGTGGACAAATGTCATTGCGGACCAGCGCCACTGTGTCCACACTGTGAGAGTTGAGAAGAGAGAGTAGAGGAAAGATACTAACACAGGCACGGCTTTACAGAAGAAATGGGTCATGTACTGTATTGCAACATTAAACCATATCGATATAAACAACATTGCTTTGTTTGTGGAGAGGCAGCGGATGCGAGGATATTGGGTGCACCGTTGCGACCTAGAAGAAAAATATTACTCGCGCCCTAGAGCCCTGTGAGCTAACAGACACTTACTAGCACTGGTCACTCTGACTGGCACATGATCACACAGTGGCTTATGGAGCGGAAGATTGGCTTTGCAAAAAAAACTAGAAAATGCATTTCCTGCAGAAAATGCGTGGGAATGCTGAATAGCTGAATTGCTAAAGCTAACCTGGTTGAACAGCTTAAATCAGTAAAAGTTGTAGAAAAAATTGAAACGCTAAACTGGATAAATAGCTTAAATCAGTAAGAAGATGTTGAAGTAGTGAGAATAGTTGAAAAATGCTAAATAGGTGAATTGCTAAAGCTAACCTGGTTGAATAGCTCAAATCAGTAAAAGTTGTAAGAATAGTTAAAAAAGTAGAAGTGGTTTTAATTAAGTTGAATAACACCATTAGTGTAAAAAGGTGGAATAATTAAAAAAAATTTAAATGCTAAAGCTAAACTGGAGAAATAGCTTAAATCAGTAAGAAGATGTGGAAGTATTGAGAATAGTTAAATTGCTGAATAGCTTAAAGGCTAAAGCTAAACTGTATAAATAGCTTAAATCAGTATGAAGAAGCTTAAGTAGTAAAAATAGTTGAAAAAAGTAGAACTGGTTGTAGTTAAGTTGAATAACACCACTACTGTAAAAAAGGTGAAAAAATGTAAAAAAAAAAAAAAAACTTGAAATGCTAAAGCTAAACTGGAGAAATAGCTTAAATCAGTAAGAAGATGTTGAAGTGGTGAGAATAGTTGAAAAATGCTGAAATGCTAAAGCTAAACTGTATGAATAGCTTAAATCAGTAAGAAGAAGCTTAAGTAGTAAAAATAGTTGAAAAAAGAAGAACTGGTTGTAGTTAAGTTGAATAACACCACTACACCATAAGGAGCTAGAGCTAGATTTTAAAAGTTGAATGGTTTTAATAACTGAAAGACTGCAGAAGATACGGACAATTAAAAACGTACGGAATAATAAATAATCATAACAGGGTTAAAAGCATTTTTAACACTAGGTGATGGGATGCCATTGTGGGAATTGAACCCGGGTCTCTGGCATGAAAGGCATGTGACATAATCACTGCACCACCACTGAAGTGTCTTCTTTACAAACTATACAGGGTAATATATAATTTATCTGTGTATGTCTCTATCTGTCTGTCTGCATGTGCGTGCACACACACACACACAAACACACACACACACACAGGGAGACACAAACAGACACACACACAGGGAGACACAAACAGTTACATTGTAATATATAATGAGACAGACAGACATACAGAGTATTACAGTGTATATATTACAAAAATATATTGAAATGCTAAAGCTAACCTGGATAAATAGCTCAAATCAGTAAGAAAACGTTGAAGTAGTGAGAATAGTTGAAAAATGCTGAATAGCTGAAATGCTAAAGCTAACCTGGTTGATTAGCTTAAATTAGTAAAAGAAGCTTAAGTAGTAAAAATAGTTGAAAAAGTAGGAATGATTTTAATTAAGTTGAATAACACCACTAATGTAAAAAGGTGGGAAAATTCAAAAATATATTGAAATGCTAAGAGCTTAAATCAGTAAAAGTAGTAAGAATAGTTGAAAAAGTAGGAATGGTTTTAATTAAGTAATGTAAAAATAATGTGAAAAAATTGCAAATGCTAAAGCTAAACTGGATAAATCAGTAAGAAGAAGCTTAAGTAGTAAAAATAGTTAAAAAAAAGTAGGAAAGGTTAAGCAGAGGTTTCACTGTGGGAATCGAACCTTGGTCTCCCACATGAAGGGTATGTGTCATAACCACTACGCCACCACTGAAGCATCTGTTTAGTGTGCTATACATTGTAATATATAATGAGACAGACAGACATACAGAGTACTGCAGTGTCTGGGAAATGGTTGTCATGGCTACATATGATCAGTGGCCATGTTTGTAAACACAGCTAGGAAGCCTTTCATCTCTGTGATGTCATCTCTTTGATCTGTTAACGATGCAGCTGCTGTGTCAACTGTTGGAAACCGCAGCTCCTCAGACACTGAACCAGCTCTCAAACAAATGGTCAGACGGGCAAAATGAAAAGTTATTTCAGTCAAATAACCTCCTCATGAGCACCAGAAGGCCTTTGTGAACGTATTGATATAAAATTCATGTTGATAAACTTATAAATGTGGGCGTATCAGCGATTTAAAAAAGTGCTTCAATCTGCGTTTTGCTCAGAAATGTGGACGATGTTTAACATGGCAGTGAATGGAGAAAGATCCTGAACTCTTGTCTTTTGAAAGCTCGCTGAGCGAAAAGTATAATTCATATTGCATAAATGGGCACATTGGCTGAAACTAGACAAGAATACCAACGTTTTGATGTATAAATTGTCCATGACAAGTTAGAATTGTTGGTGTGGGAGCGAGTTATAGAGAACGGAGTAAGATAATTTTTTCGAAGCGCTTCACTCTAGTGACATCACTCCTCACTCTACTGCACGCAATACACACTCATTATAAACGCAGAAATATCCTAAAATGTACGCTATACTTAAACTGCTTTTTCACAAAAACTGTAAAATATATCAATCTGAAAAGCCAAGTTCTGATGGCTGAATATTTTGTGAACGTTTTAAAGTTTGAACCACGTCTGTAGGTGAAAGTATGAAGGCGCTGAAAGTTTTGGGAGCAGAAGAAGATTTGAAGGATTTGAAGCTTGCTCTCATTGACTTTAATGTTAAAAAAAATTGTTTAAAAGCTTAATATTTGAAAAAGTATAAATAGTAGAAAAATTGCTGAAGAAGTCCCATCATCTGCTGAAAGAGCTGAAGATTTGAAAAGTTGAACGGTTTAAATAGCTGAAAGTATGCAGAAGATACGGAGAGCCAAAAAACGTACGGAAGACGAAATAATAATAAACTAGAAAAGGCATTTCCTGCAGAAAATGCGTGGGAATGCTGAATAGCTAAATTGCTAAAGCTAACCTGGTTGAACAGCTTAAATCAGTAAAAGTTGTAAAAATAGTTGAAAAAGTAAGAATGGTTGTAATTAACACCACTAATGTAAAAAAAGGTGGAAAAATTGAAGAAGAAGAAAATTAAATGCTAAAGCTAAACTGGATAAATAGCTTAAATCAGTATAAAGATGTTGAAGTTGTGAGAATAGTTGAAAAATTCTGAATAGCTGAATTACTAAAGATAACCTGGTTGAATAGCTTAAATCAGTAAGAAGAAGCTTAAGTAGTAAAAATAGTTGAAAAAGTAGGAATGATTTTAATTAAGTTGAATAACAACAATAATGTAATAAATTGTGGAAAAATTCTAAAGAAATTATTGAAATGCTAAAGCTAACCTGGATAAATAGCTTAAATCAAGAAGATGTTGAAGTAGTGAGAATAGTTGAAAAATGCTGAATAGCTGAAATGCTAAAGCTAAACTGGTAGATTAGCTTAAATCAGTAAAAAGAAGCTTAAGTAGTGAAAATAGTTGAAAAAGTAGGAATGGTTTTAATTAAGTTGAATAACACCACTAATGTAAAAAGGTGGGAAAATTCAAAAATATATTGAAATGCTAAAGCTAACCTGGATAAATAGCTCAAATCAGTAAGAAGATGTTGAAGTAGTGAGAATAGTTGAAAAATGCTGAATAGCTGAATTGTTAAAGCTAACCTGGTTGAATAGCTTAAATTAGTAAAAGTAGTGAGAATAGTTGAAAAAGTAGGAATGGTTTAATTAAGTTGAATTACACCACAAATTAAAAAATGATGTGAAAAAATTGCAAATGCTAAAGCTAAACTGGATAAATCAGTAAGAAGAAGCTTAAGTAGTAAGAATAGTTAAAAAAGTAGAAAAGTTTAAGCAGAGGTTTCACTGTGGGAATCGAACCCCAGTCTCCCACATGAAGGGTTTGTTTCATAACCACTACGCCACCACTGAAGCATCTGTTTAGTGTGCTATACATTATAATATATAATGAGACAGACAGACATCCAGAGTATTGCAGTGTCTGGGAAATGGTTGCCATGGCTACATATGATCAGTGGCCATGTTTGTAAACACAGCTAGGAAGCCTTTCATCTCTGTGATGTCATCTCTTTGATCTGTTAACGATGCAGCTGCTGTGTCAACTGTGGGAAACCGCAGCTCCTGAGATACTAAACCAGCTCTCAAACAAATGGTCAGACGGGCAAAATGAAAAGTTATTTCAGTCAAATAACCTCCTCATGAGCACCAGAAGGCCTTTGTGAACATATTGATATAGAATTCATGTTGATAAACTTATAAATGTGGGCGTATCAGCGATTTAAAAAGTGCTTCAATCTGCGTTTTGCTCAGAAATGTGGACGATGTTTAACATGGCAGTGAATGGAGAAAGATCCTGAACTCTTGTCCTTTGAAAGCTCGCTGAGCAAAAGTATAATTCATATCACATAAATGAGCACATTGGCTGAAACTAGACAAGAATACCTACGTTTTGATGTATAAATTGTCCATGACAAGTTAGAATTGTTGGTGTGGGAGCGAGTTATAGAGATAGAACCAAGAGGATTTTTGACTCTCTCCACTCTAGTGACATCACTCCTCACTCTACTGCACGCAATACACACTCATTATAAACGCAGAAAAATCATAAAATGTTTACTATACTTAAACTGCTTTTTCACAAAAACTGTAAAATATATCAATCTGAAAAGCCAAGTTCTGATAGCTGAATATTTTGTGAACGTTTTAAAGTTTGAACCACGTCTGTAGGTCAAAGTATGAAGGCGCTGAAAAGTTTGGGAGCAGAAGACGATTTGAAGGATTTGAAGCTTGCTCTCATTGACTTTAATGTTAAAAAAAATTGTTTAAAAGCTTAATATTTGAAAAAGTATAAATTGCAGAAAAATTGCTGAAGAAGTCCCATCATCTGCTGAAAGAGCTGAAGATTTGAAAAGTTGAACGGTTTAAATAGCTGAAAGTATGCAGAAGATATGGAGAGCCAAAAAACGTACGGAATAATAATAAGAAAGAAGAATAATAAAGAACCGAATAACAATAGTGGGACTGCTGTGGAACAGCATTCCCACAACTAGAAAATGCATTTCCTGCAGAAAATGCGTGGGAATGCTGAATAGCTGAATTGCTAAAGCTAACCTGGTTGAATAGCTTAAATCAGTAAAAGTTGTAGAAAAAATTGAAACGCTAAACTGGATAAATAGCTTAAATCAGTAAGAAGATGTAGTGAGTTGTGAGAATAGTTGAAAAATGCTAAATAGGTGAATTGCTAAAGCTAACCTGGTTGAATAGCTTAAATCAGTAAAAGTTGTAAGAATAGTTAAAAAGTAGAAGTGGTTTTAATTAAGTTGAATAACACCATTAGTGTAAAAAGGTGGAATAATTAAAAAAAAATTAAATGCTAAAGCTAAACTGGAGAAATAGCTTAAATCAGTAAGAAGATGTGGAAGTAGTGAGAATAGTTAAATTGCTGAATAGCTTAAATGCTAAAGCTAAACTGTATAAATAGCTTAAATCAGTATGAAGAAGCTTAAGTAGTAAAAATAGTTGAAAAAGTAGAACTGGTTGTAGTTAAGTTGAATAACACCACTACTGTAAAAAAGGTGAAAAAAAAAAAAAAAAAAAAACTTGAAATGCTAAAGCTAAACTGGAGAAATAGCTTAAATCAGTAAGAAGATGTTGAAGTGGTGAGAATAGTTGAAAAATGCTGAAATGCTAAAGCTAAACTGTATGAATAGCTTAAATCAGTAAGAAGAAGCTTAAGTAGTAAAAATAGTTGAAAAAGAAGAACTGGTTGTAGTTAAGTTGAATAACACCACTACACCATAAGGAGCTAGAGCTAGATTTTAAAAGTTGAATGGTTTTAATAACTGAAAGTCTGCAGAAGATACGGACAATTAAAAAACGTACGGAATAATAAATAATCATAACAGGGTTAAAAGCCTTTTTAACACTAGGTGATGGGATGCTATTGTGGGAATTGAACCCGGGTCTCTGGCATGAAAGGCATGTGACATAACCACTGCACCACCACTGAAGTGTCTTCTTTACAAACTATACAGGGTAATATATAATTTATCTGTGTATGTCTCTATCTGTCTGTCTGCATGTGCGTGCACACACACACACACACAACACACACACACACACAGGGAGACACAAACAGACACACACACAGGAGACACAAACAGTTACATTGTAATATATAATGAGACAGACAGACATACAGAGTATTACAGTGTATATATTACAAAAATATATTGAAATGCTAAAGCTAACCTGGATAAATAGCTCAAATCAGTAAGAAAACGTTGAAGTAGTGAGAATAGTTGAAAAATGCTGAATAGCTGAAATGCTAAAGCTAACCTGGTTGATTAGCTTAAATTAGTAAAAAGAAGCTTAAGTAGTAAAAATAGTTGAAAAAGTAGGAATGATTTTAATTAAGTTGAATAACACCACTAATGTAAAAAGGTGGGAAAATTCAAAAATATATTGAAATGCTAAGAGCTTAAATCAGTAAAAGTAGTAAGAATAGTTGAAAAAGTAGGAATGGTTTTAATTAAGTAATGTAAAAAATAATGTGAAAAAATTGCAAATGCTAAAGCTAAACTGGATAAATCAGTAAGAAGAAGCTTAAGTAGTAAAAATAGCTAAAAAAAAGTAGGAAAGGTTAAGCAGAGGTTTCACTGTGGGAATCGAACCTTGGTCTCCCACATGAAGGGTATGTGTCATAACCACTACGCCACCACTGAAGCATCTGTTTAGTGTGCTATACATTGTAATATATAATGAGACAGACAGACATACAGAGTACTGCAGTGTCTGGGAAATGGTTGTCATGGCTACATATGATCAGTGGCCATGTTTGTAAACACAGCTAGGAAGCCTTTCATCTCTGTGATGTCATCACTTTGATCTGTTAACGATGCAGCTGCTGTGTCAACTGTGGGAAACCGCAGCTCCTCAGACACTGAACCAGCTCTCAAACAAATGGTCAGACGGGCAAAATGAAAAGTTATTTCAGTCAAATAACCTCCTCATGAGCACCAGAAGGCCTTTGTGAACGTATTGATATAAAATTCATGTTGATAAACTTATAAATGTGGGCGTATCAGCGATTTAAAAAGTGCTTCAATCTGCGTTTTGCTCAGAAATGTGGACGATGTTTAACATGGCAGTGAATGGAGAAAGATAGGAACTCTTGTCCTTTGAAAGCTCGCTGAGCGAAAAGTATAATTCATATTGCATAAATGGGCACATTGGCTGAAACTAGACAAGAATACCAACGTTTTGATGTATAAATTGTCCATGACAAGTTAGAATTGTTGGTGTGGGAGCGAGTTATAGAGAACGGAGTAAGATAATTTTTTCGAAGCGCTTCACTCTAGTGACATCACTCCTCACTCTACTGCACGCAATACACACTCATTATAAACGCAGAAAAATCATAAAATGTTCACTATACTTAAACTGCTTTTTCACAAAAACTGTAAAATATATCAATCTGAAAAGCCATTGCATGATAGCTAAATATTTTGTGAATGGTTTAAAGTTTGAACCACGTCTGTAGGTGAAAGTATGAAGGCGCTGAAAGTTTTGGGAGCAGAAGAAGATTTGAAGGATTTGAAGCTTGCTCTCATTGACTTTAATGTTAAAAAAAATTGTTTAAAAGCTTAATATATGAAAAAGTATAAATAGTAGAAAAATTGCTGAAGAAGTCCCATCATCTGCTGAAAGAGCTGAAGATTTGAAAAGTTGAACGGTTTAAATAGCTGAAAGTATGCAGAAGATACGGAGAGCCAAAAAACGTACGGAAGACGAAATAATAATAATAAAGAACAGAATAACAATAGTGGGACTGCTGTGGAACAGCATTCCCACAACTAGAAAAGGCATTTCCTGCAGAAAATGCGTGGGAATGCTGAATAGCTAAATTGCTAAAGCTAACCTGGTTGAACAGCTTAAATCAGTAAAAGTTGTAAAAATAGTTGAAAAAGTAAGAATGGTTGTAATTAACACCACTAATGTAAAAAAAGGTGGAAAAATTGAAGAAGAAGAAAATTAAATGCTAAAGCTAAACTGGATAAATAGCTTAAATCAGTATAAAGATGTTGAAGTTGTGAGAATAGTTGAAAAATTCTGAATAGCTGAATTACTAAAGATAACCTGGTTGAATAGCTTAAATCAGTAAGAAGAAGCTTAAGTAGTAAAAATAGTTGAAAAAGTAGGAATGATTTTAATTAAGTTGAATAACAACAATAATGTAATAAATTGTGGAAAAATTCTAAAGAAATTATTGAAATGCTAAAGCTAACCTGGATAAATAGCTTAAATCAAGAAGATGTTGAAGTAGTGAGAATAGTTGAAAAATGCTGAATAGCTGAAATGCTAAAGCTAAACTGGTAGATTAGCTTAAATCAGTAAAAAGAAGCTTAAGTAGTGAAAATAGTTGAAAAAGTAGGAATGGTTTTAATTAAGTTGAATAACACCACTAATGTAAAAAGGTGGGAAAATTCAAAAATATATTGAAATGCTAAAGCTAACCTGGATAAATAGCTCAAATCAGTAAGAAGATGTTGAAGTAGTGAGAATAGTTGAAAAATGCTGAATAGCTGAATTGTTAAAGCTAACCTGGTTGAATAGCTTAAATTAGTAAAAGTAGTGAGAATAGTTGAAAAAGTAGGAATGGTTTAATTAAGTTGAATTACACCACAAATTTAAAAATGATGTGAAAAATTGCAAATGCTAAAGCTAAACTGGATAAATCAGTAAGAAGAAGCTTAAGTAGTAAGAATAGTTAAAAAGTAGAAAAGTTTAAGCAGAGGTTTCACTGTGGGAATCGAACCCCAGTCTCCCACATGAAGGGTTTGTTTCATAACCACTACGCCACCACTGAAGCATCTGTTTAGTGTGCTATACATTATAATATATAATGAGACAGACAGACATCCAGAGTATTGCAGTGTCTGGGAAATGGTTGCCATGGCTACATATGATCAGTGGCCATGTTTGTAAACACAGCTAGGAAGCCTTTCATCTCTGTGATGTCATCTCTTTGATCTGTTAACGATGCAGCTGCTGTGTCAACTGTGGGAAACCGCAGCTCCTGAGATACTAAACCAGCTCTCAAACAAATGGTCAGACGGGCAAAATGAAAAGTTATTTCAGTCAAATAACCTCCTCATGAGCACCAGAAGGCCTTTGTGAACATATTGATATAGAATTCATGTTGATAAACTTATAAATGTGGGCGTATCAGCGATTTAAAAAGTGCTTCAATCTGCGTTTTGCTCAGAAATGTGGACGATGTTTAACATGGCAGTGAATGGAGAAAGATCCTGAACTCTTGTCCTTTGAAAGCTCGCTGAGCAAAAGTATAATTCATATCACATAAATGAGCACATTGGCTGAAACTAGACAAGAATACCTACGTTTTGATGTATAAATTGTCCATGACAAGTTAGAATTGTTGGTGTGGGAGCGAGTTATAGAGATAGAACCAAGAGGATTTTTTTGACTCTCTCCACTCTAGTGACATCACTCCTCACTCTACTGCACGCAATACACACTCATTATAAACGCAGAAAAATCATAAAATGTTTACTATACTTAAACTGCTTTTTCACAAAAACTGTAAAATATATCAATCTGAAAAGCCAAGTTCTGATAGCTGAATATTTTGTGAACGTTTTAAAGTTTGAACCACGTCTGTAGGTCAAAGTATGAAGGCGCTGAAAAGTTTGGGAGCAGAAGACGATTTGAAGGATTTGAAGCTTGCTCTCATTGACTTTAATGTTAAAAAAAATTGTTTAAAAGCTTAATATTTGAAAAAGTATAAATTGCAGAAAAATTGCTGAAGAAGTCCCATCATCTGCTGAAAGAGCTGAAGATTTGAAAAGTTGAACGGTTTAAATAGCTGAAAGTATGCAGAAGATATGGAGAGCCAAAAAACGTACGGAATAATAATAAGAAAGAAGAATAATAAAGAACCGAATAACAATAGTGGGACTGCTGTGGAACAGCATTCCCACAATAAAGAACAGAATAACAATAGTGGGACTGCTGTGGAACAGCATTCCCACAAAAAAAACGTACGTTCTATGAAATTACGCATTTAAAATGTCGCTCGATCACACAAATTTGATCGTGGGAAGCCAAAATCGTGATCATGATTAAAATTTGGTTAATTGTGCAGCCCTACAGTGAGTAGCTTTATGATAGGCAAGAAGCTTGGACCCCTGCTCTTTCATGTGGATTGTACCCAGTTGAGAACTCTTGGGCATCTGATCCTTCTATATGCCTCCCTGTGGACGTTTTTTTCTGGCAGGTCCAAGTGGGAGGAGACCCTGTGGCAGACCCAGAACACACTGAAGGGATTATACATCCATACTGTTATGGGAATTCCTCAAGATCTCTAAGGGGGAGTAGAGGATGTAGTGGTGGAGAAGCACATCTGAGCTTTCTTGCTTAGCCTAGCATGAACACAGATAAGTGATGGAAAATGGTTGGTTTGGTCCAAAACCTTATGTGGAAAACAATATTGATATTGTTGGATTTTATATCTGCTGAGAGTCAGCTTTATTTGTGGCAACACCAAGGCTCAGAGCAGTGTTAGGGTTATATAAACAGCTTAATCAGAACATAACTGAAGTGTAGGCCATAGCCACATTGCTTTTCTGTATGTAAATCAAGCTACCGTCACGCTATATATTTTTGTCTGTGTCCCTCCCTCTTTCTTAGTCTATTTCTATCCTTTGTAAATGGCTGTACTCACTTCACATCCAATCTCACGAGTCCCTAGACAAATGTTACCTCTACATTCCACTTTTTTCCAATCCTCCTGGACTGAGTGTTTGCTTTCTGCCTCGGTTTACAGTGTACGGCTGAGGCTGGGCACAGCGAATGTAAGACAGCGCCTGGGGGCGAGTGTACTCAAGTCTTCAAAGTGTTTCCATGTAAATTCAGAGTTCCAGCATTATCCACAGAGCCAATTAGTGGAACAGTGATTAAGGAAGGACTTCACTGCCAAGGGCCGGGGGCGAGAGTTAAAACCAGAAGTGTCCTGTGATCTCTCATCCCACTGTGTAATGGCCAACAGTCCTCAACCTTGATATTTTCATCTCCAATACCCCTCAGGAGACAGGACCGCTGGACAGGAGTATCTATACGGTCATATATAGAATTAAAATTATGTATATCAGTGGTTTTATTTATTGGTAAAACAAATCCTTTGATGTCAAAATGGCGCGTTCACAAACTGAATCCTCTATATTTTTTGGGATACTGAATTATGAAATATAGGCAATGTTACAGAAAATATTCAAAGTATACTCAAGTATTCTGACCAAGACTGTGTTGGCAGGACATGTTATTGGAAATTACATTTTTGTGTGGCTAAAAAACATTAAATTCTGTTTCCAAGATGTAACACTTCATCCATCTGCTGAGCTGCCGACAGATCTAGATCTCTGTTCCTTTTTAAACTCCTTAATCTTTCTTTCGACAGTGGAAAGAAAGTCATATTTATTGCCTTTTTCCCTGATCTTGAGTAGAAGTCATGTCCTGGTCTATCTACTACTTTTCTACAATGCTGCATGCAACACAGAAGGAGTTGTTCAAATTGAATGGCAAATTTAAATCTGCTGGTGCACAGCGGTTTTCTATTTCCTTTCTATCAAGCTCCCTTATCGACTCTGAAGCATAATCACAGCTTTGGTGCGATCACTCTAGATAATTAGCAATTACCCTATTTATAGGCTCCTGAACATAGGCAACATAGCAAGGAATGTAGTTAATTAGGATACTCCATGCCCTTTTTTGGCAACCAAATTACTGAAACAAGATCAGCAGGTTGTAAGGGCCGTGGCCTGGTGTGAAACTACACTCTCGATACAGGTCCCTTGTGGGAATCCCTGCCCCACTACGATGCCATGATTCCAACAGCAGGGGAATTCCAAATCAAGGTAAAAGGCTATTTTATCTTACAATACGCAGCTGGGCCTGCAGATGAAGAGGTAAGCATTTTTGTTGAATTAGTGTAGAGGAAACACTTGGATGGGGGAGCTGTCAGAGACACAAGCAGAAAAACCTTTCTCCCCGTTACTTAACTAATGTGTATTGCATTTAGAAAGGGGCTTGGGGAGTTTGCTGCAAGTCAAATGAACAATCAATCCCAGTGAATAATGACATATTTGGATGTGATAAAAAACTAAGCACTATCTTGGGAATTTGTTCATAAATTTAAGTAAACATCACCAAATGAGCAGTTTCATTTCAAATGAATTACTTCCTGGTATTCAATATTTATCAGCGATAAAAGTTCCATATTGGCCGTTTCTTAACCATTTTCAAGCCAGAAATCATTGTATGGAAGAAAGTTCATCATGTTAACAATGGCAAAAACTCTGTTTAGACTAAAAGTCTTCAGAAACACATTTAAAATAGATTGTATTACTGTGTTCTAGGATACATTACTACCCGTAAATAAGTAACCAGTTAACAAAAGTAAATACTAAAAACAAAAATTGCACATTTAATTGTTTTTTATGTTGCACTTAAAGTTCATTTCAGTAGTGGAATACTGGTGAAACCTCAGAGTTTCATTTACAGTATATCTCCCATTTGGAATTTTGAGAAGAAAATGATTGCTGACAGAAAAGACAACTCCTTATGGGACAGAATGAGGCCTAATGCCTTTGCATGCAAATTAAGCAACATTTCTGATGCTCAAATCATTTTTGAAAGTGTTTTCAAAATGAATCGTCTCAATTCAACCTGCCATTTGTTATAAATCAAGCTGAGGGAATGAACCAACTGGCTCTATTGCACTCAAGTAATTCAGAAGTGAAACTTACACTCTTGTGCGTAGGATCCTGGAAGTGTATGTTCTTCAGTAGCTGTTCCCGTGCTTTGCAGATTAAGGACTTGTTATAATAGCTGTCAATGCCAGTTTGACGTTACTGTTTGACTTCAATGAGAATGAAGATTTTTGGTTAAGGTCAAAACCACGCTTTGGTCAGGGTGGGTTTTTATTAGGGGTTGGCGATATAGTGGTCAGGTTTGAGGCTAGCATAAGCCAGGAATGATTGTATTTCAATATAATTTCCATGTACAAGTGAGGACAACAGGTGTGTTTTATGTCTTTTCGGTTTGGAAAAATGACAGAGAGAGCCAGAAGGTAAGAGCAAACACAACAGAAGGGTAGCAGCAGTTGTTTAACACTGATGCCGTTATTAATTCAGCAGCACAAGGTACACAGCAGAGAAATCAGCGTGTGATTAAGATGACAGCCGGCTGGGTGAGGACAACCTTGTGAACCAAGGTCAAGATGTAACCGTGATTTAACAGGCAGAGTTGGAATATCCACTTCAGCTCCTCAAAAACAGAAAGAGCAGAAATTAACTACACATGCTATTGAGTGTACCAAACACAGACACCAGCAAATGTCCCTGACACGTGGTAGTTTGGCAAATATTTTGCGTGTGTTTGGATGGGATGTGTTTTTGTTGTGGTTTGGACGTGCATAGTGGTTTGGATGTTTTGGTGTGGACATTAAGTTGTTTGCATCCATGGGTTGTTAGCTTAAGTGATAGTTAGATTTCAATAATAATAATAATAATAATAATAATAATAATAATAATTCAACTTTGGCGAGGGTTTGAATTCATTATTGCATTTTATTAAAAATGTTTTTACAAATGCATTCTGGAACTTGAACTTGACTTTAACTTTACCTCCAAATAAAACACTGTTATATTCAAGTTCTTGTCAGTACATTGTAGACACTGTAGTGGTGAGACAAATGGAGCAGCTATAGGAAAAGTCGGGGGACCACCAAAGTCAGTAGGATTCATCCGACCATGAATGTATGACTAACATAACATGGCAATCGATGTGTATTTCAGGGACTGACAATACCAGAAGGATTTGGCCCCTCAGATCCGCCTCAGCCGGTCTCCTCTTTGTCCCCAAGTCAAAGCTCCGCAGTTTTGGGGACAGAGCCTTTTCTAGGGCCGCTCCCAGGCTCTGGAACTCCCTCCCCCATGAGATCCGCATCTCTGAGTCCCTCACCATTTTTCAGTCCCGTCTGAAGACCCATCTCTTCTGTTCTGCCTATCCTTAGTTTATATTTATATATATTAATATATATATATATATATATTAATATATATATTAATATATATATTAATATATATATATATATATATATATATATATATATATATATTTATTTTTTTTATTTTTTATTATTACATATATATTTATCTGTTTCTAGTCTGTAAAGCGACTTTGAGCTTGGGAAAAGTGCTATATAAATTCAATTTATTATTATTAAATTTGATCGCTGGTTCCAAAGTTAACATGCGCAAGTTTTGGTTTCCGTAGCAGCCAGGCCCTTGTTGTGTTGCAGCCATGGAGCAGAGTAAGAGGCACTCGAGTGTGGCTTTATTTTACGTTGAAAAAGCCCGGTAAAACTGCAAACCACCATTAAATCTAAATAAAACATTCCTCTTACTTGTGAAATGAGCATGTGACCCATTTCAACTCCACCCTTCATAGAATCGGAATCAAGAATCGATAAGAACCGGAATCGAAAGGAAGAATCAGAACTGGAATCAGAATTGTTAAAATCCAAATGCTGCCCAACCCTTATCCATGAGTCTCAAGCACAGGTACAACACAGATAATATGTATGACTTCCGAACAGCAGAGGTAGTCTACAAATCATCTCTTGATTAAGGATGGCAACCCTGTTTACTGTCAGTGATATAAAAACATTTAAAACTCCAAATCAAGGTTTTATGACAATTCACAACTAGAGGAGTGACGAGATTATTCTAGGTGAAATGTCTTGTGATATCAGTACACATGTGCAGAGCAGCAGTTCACTGTGGCACTGTCTCTTGCAGGCCACTCACTTTCTCTGTTAAAATGAGTAGGGAAGCGGACAGCAAAACCTAACTTCATTTTTAATGATATGTTCTCCCTTTGTCCTATAATGGTCATAAATCAATACCAGAGTAGCCTATTTCCTTGTTTAGTGCTGCAATTCATAAAATGCAGAGGAGAAAATTAGACTTAGACTTCTCTTTATTGATCTTTAGCATCTGTCTTCACAAAAATCAACTGTTGAGTGTTTGATGGTAATTTATTTGTGCTTTAGAATGTTATCAATGTGAAACGATAGTAAAATAAAATGCATTTCTCTCTGTATACTGTAAAAAACATTTGTTCTCAACTATTACCAGAAAACGCATGGTTATGTTATAACCTTGGTAACAGTGTAACTGTTCAGGAGAGAAGCCAGTCATTTGAGTTAATGGCAACACCTTTCAGCGCTCCGTTTTCATTTTGTCAATTTCAATTTAATAAAATGACTTTTTTACCAGTCTTATTTCTTCACTGAAGTTATCTGTAAAATAGTGTTAAAATCTTCTCGATCTTGTGAAGCCAACCTTCATCTTGTGAAGCTGGGTGTCTCGTCACACCCCTATTCACAACATATTTTTACCTCTGTAAACATACAAAAAAAGAATCCAAATAAAACATCTCTAAATTGTACAAAGTTTTCCTGTATGTTTGGTCAACCTCTGATGCTCTCATCTTATACTCAGTTTATAAATGTTCATTTCTAACCCGAGGCCCTTACTCCACGTAGAAAAAGTGCACAAGAAAAGCGCAGAATCAGGAGTCCTTGTTGTGGCGGCTGGAGTAATCTTTCAGGTTATGTGTCACTGCCTTTCACAGCCAATGGTCCTCCAGGGCCCCAGCACTTGTTCTGAGCAATAAGCTAATTGATTGAAACATTCATCATCATTCACAGCCGGGTTCTCGTATGAAAGGTGCCCCCAGGGCAGCAAAGTCCTAGACTTTTGAGAACAGTGAAACACACTAATGGAAGTGCCATTAGTGTGAGATGAAAGGTAGGAAAAAAGACAGGAAAACTTAGCCTGCAACAGCATATATACACCTTTTCAACAGGAAATTAAGTCAAGATTGTAGCTGATAATCTTTGGGCTGCATGCTTGGCTATGTTTTGATTCATCTAGCTTCACCCTGATTGGCATGAGTCAGAGCTGTACTGTTTACTTAATCAAAGAAAATACAATGTTGGCTCTTGGCTTAATACGAACGGAAACTGGTCTACAGTCAGACTTTATAATAAAATTGATTGCTATGCATTATATTGGTCTTGACAGCAGCATTGGTGTATTCTGGTGGATTTTTTCCATTGGGTAAAGTTATTGTAATTCACTGTAATTTGATGCTGATATATGCAGTTCCTATTTACAGAAACAACTGATTTAAAACAATATTAAAAAGGTATGTTGTTTGGGTTCTTCTATTATGTTTAGTTATCTTCACTGCAGCATGTTATTGAGGCCAAAAAGCTATGGAATACAAATGCAGCTACGGTCCTTCAACTTGAATATGAATCAATTAACTATTATGTATTTATTAATTAGCATTATGTGTTTATTAACAGATAATGCTACTTTGACATACCATGTGTTTGGGTGGGATTTTTCTTTAGCTCAGTTAGGGTTAAGAATCGAAGAAAACTTAACAATTGTTGGATTTTAAAATAGTGTTGCCTTTAAATAACCAGTAGTTTCTGACACTGTTGGGTTATTGTATTTTTCTTGTCAACAGTCTGAGACTCATTTGGTTTTGCCTTCCTCTTCATGCCTGCTAAATCAGTCATCCATAGCATCTGCCTCCATCTGAATTTGAGCTGGGTGCATGCTTGGCTGGGCAAACAGCAGCTTGAGAAGCAGGATGTGAGGGGAGGCCAGGGAGCTGGCTGGCTGGAACAACTGTATTTTGTCAAATTCAATTGCTGGAATTGTGGCACTCAAAACACTGCTAAGAAGCACAAGAACAACAGTGGCTGTGTGATGAAAGAACTTCATAGATGTTGGATAAATCCTTACAGAGTTGTGCATGCAGAGCAGATTGTGGAGTTTACATGGAAGTGGTGGTGCAGTGTTGCTGGAATGCTGTTATAAAGAGCATCCGAGGGTGGAATTGAAATGTGACTATGTAAATGATACACTTAAGTAAATAAACTGCTCCACCACCAAGTAAGCCCACTGCTTTGTTTCCAATAAAACAAAGAAAATACTCCTAATGTGGATCTATAGCAGTCTGAAGTGATTGTCTTTTTTATTCAAATGGCCCCAAAGAAACCCATTAAACAACAAATAGCTGCACATGCAGAGGGAATACCTGCATGAGGAAAAAAAAAAATACAGCAATAACACCGAATTAATCTGCTTGCAAATACGGGCCACCAAAGCGTTTTTTTTTTTTTCACATCACCACACACACACACACACACACACACACACACACACACACACACACACACACACACACACACACACACACACACACACACACAGTCCTAGAAGACTTGATTACACTGCAGTCGTGCTTTCTACTCCTAGCTGGAAATACATCAGCCTCCCACATCACCTCTGATTTACCTGGTCGTGCACTTTAGGACCGGGAAGGTAGGTACTTAGTGCTAACAGATGCGAAGATGTTAAATGTCTCTGACATTGACTGTCCACAGAAAAGGTGGAAGTACTCAGACAAAGAGAGTGATTAATTATTCACAGAGTCTCACTAAAATCCATTACATCACATGCATTATGAAGGAGTCTGACCTCTTCAAAATCTATCACTCTTAACAATGAGACAGAACTGGGAGGTAAGAAGCATTAACCAGAAGGCTAGATGATAGCTAGGCAGCAGCACTCTGCAAATGAAAGGTTACGATGAAAATGGGCAGAAAATATTAACAAATTGTTTTAGCAAAGCATGCTGTCAATTGGCATAAATCATGGCATTATTGGTTGCTAGGCATAACTGCTGGCATAAGTTCAAAAGAAAAACAACGAAACACATGACTACTTGTATATGAGAGGGGTTGCCGACTCTGCAGGTTCCCTCTGCTTCCAATCGTTTTAGCATAATTTTCTGGTGCTCTCAGGTCGTTTTCAGTTGACAAACCCACAGCAACTAGCTGGTGAACATTAAGCAGCTAAGGGGCCAGATTTTTCTCAGTGGTTGGTGGAGATCAAAACAGAGCTAAAAGAGAGCAAATATTACATCCACAAATACAAGTCCAAATAAATGAGAATGTTGCTCCATAGTTGTTGAATGTGTTAATAGGCAACTATTTGCTAACAAGTTCGACATATCAACTTAAAAAGGTGATATGTGTAAGTGTTGTGTTTACAATTTGTTTCAGCTGCCCACAAGTGGCCTTAAAATTAAGGCAGATCTAAGTCATACAGCCATTTAAAAGCAAAGATATTGTTGCATTGTTGAAAATAAAAATTAATAACAGTTCTCCATACAAAACGGAGGATGTGGATATTTGAAATCCTTGTGAAAACAGCAGAGCACTAAGAGTTTTGTCATCTTGTCCAAGAGGCCACATGTTCCAGGGCCTTGAGACAGGCTATTTTTCATCAGTGTGCAAATGGCCAAGCTATTTTCTCCTCTGCCAAGGCTGAGCACGGTTCCAACTCTCAATCTCCATCATCACTTAAACTTTGAGTTAAATATATTTCTTGACCCTGTGAACAGATACTTAAGATTTGGAGTCTTCATAGTGTATCTCTGTTAATTGTCTAAAACAACACTGGTCAGCACGATGAACGATAACACTACAGATTAAGTGTTGTCCTATCTTTCCACCTAGTTTCAAGCAGAGCTGTGCATTCAGTTTCAATAGACACATCATACTTCATAACAACATAGCCTTGATAGAGGTAATAACAGGCTGTAGGTGTGTTTAACAAAGCTTCAGGTGTGACCTAAACATAATTTTTCACTGCAACGTTGACACACTGACAGATAAATTTATAGGGATAACTACCTCTTTGTCACAGTGTACCTATTGTATAGCATACTGTAATAGAAACACAAATAGCAAGCAAAATAACTCAAACTGTCATATTTTGCCAAGCACTGATCTGCTTTGAAAACAAGTCATCCTAATTCCTCATGAACACATTTCCTATCTCAAAGGAGATGTTAAAAACGACATTTTAAAAGATATCCTGTAGCGTTTAGTTAAGTGGTAGTAGGTTGTTACAGAATAATTAAAAAGGAATCAGATTACCATTCATTTGTCAAACATTGTACAGATTTAGTGCTTTACCGTTAAGTGCCTCGTGGAGATGTGACTAAATGTGTGTGCGCTACAGTTCAGTTTTCCAGAGCAAATCAATCTTTTGTCTCATCCGCTTGTTCGGCACACTCACCTCCATAGTGGTCAGGTTGCATCGATGGGTTCCAGCAAACCAGCCATCAGTGGAGCACTGGTCGATATCAACATCTTGCAGATTAATGTCCACTCGCACCACGCCCCTGCAAGACAGGAGGACACTATTAACCTGGCTGTTAAAGCATTAAGAATGTCAGTGCAAATTGAACTGCATTTTTACAGAAAATGGCTGGTTTCTTTCTCAAAGCAACATGACATCATGACTTTGCGTAAACATACCAGCCGACTTTCTTAAGCCAAGTGGCGTGTTATCTGTACGCATTGTGAGCTATCCGTGTGTATGTCTTCGCTGTATACAGAGGACATAAACTTACACGCCACTAGGCGTGTCATCACGAGAAGAAAGCAATGGTTGAGTTTAGGAAACGTGACATGCAGGTTGGGTTTAGGAAAATAAGAACAGGGTTGGCTTTATTAAAAAAAGAAACCGACAGTTGAGTTTAGGAAACTTGACAAATGGGACACGATCCCCGGTGTCCTGGGTTAAAGTCCTGTGTTTTACCCAGACACCACCCCGACCAACCTCCCTACGCAGATATTTGCCCTTCCATACTACTCGCTATGGCGCAAATTGAGTCAATATGACAGATACAAATTATAAAAGGATCCAGCATTTCCTGGTCACATGAGCACTCTTCTTAGTGCTGCAGTATTTGCACCTCAGCTGCACTGATCACCTCGTTAGTTCCGGGAGTCATACCCGATGTGAGTCGAGTCAGACCGGCTCTGGTTGAGTGCAGATGTGAGTTGCGCATGCTCAGAATTAAACAATTTACGGCATAAGGTGTCATACTCAATAACAGAAGATGGAAATAATTTCAAAAACATTTTAGCTATCTATGATTGTTTGATTGCTAACGTTAGCTCAAAACGCCATTCACGTGACAGCCATTGTTGTGTTTAATTGCTAACTTGTAGCCAGCAGTGAACAAACTTTGTTATGTAGGTCACTTTTTACTGTATTGACAATACAGAACTCTCTTGTTAGCATACTCGTCGCAAAGTGATGCATGCGCAACTCACATCTGCACTTGACTCACATCAGGTAGTGGCACAGAGAATACACATAATGAAAGACTTATTTACCATTAAAAACCATCTTGTGCTTAAACATGCATGCAATTAAGTAATTAACAGAGAAGATTAAAAAAGCCTCATATTTGGCAAATTATAAGGTGGTAATCAAAATATATTTAGAAGTAGCCTATTAATAATGCATTAACCTCATAAATGATGACACATTTATCTCCCATGACATGATCGTACATTTAGCAATAAAAAGTACCAATATCTGAATTGATACGAGTGAGTGATCTTGGTCTGGTATTTTCGCTCATCGCAAAACAGCCTTAAAACATTTTTTTATGTAAAGCCAGTGAGTTGCCAGACAGTTGAGAGCAGCTTTATCAAATCAATAATAAGATGCCCCTTCTTCGACTTTTAGCATTGTGTAAGACTTGGAAAACATCTGTTCTGAACTAGTCCCACACACAGAACTATATGCAAATTCAGAAAAGAATATGTATTGAGTGAGTGTAAAACCTGTGTAAAATTTGTTTTTTGGGAAATTTGTCCATATCTTAGCTAAATCTCAATATGACAGGGAGATATGATAAATTGCCAATAGGTCACATTACACAAAAAAAAAACTCAGCAACAGTAGCTTGGAAAGCTAGGAATGATGAATGATATTTTATTTACATGGCATGCCGCAAAGCGGCCCATCCCAGACGGAATTACACAATACCAATACAAAAAAATTTCACATACAGCTTCCGAACCAATGTCCACACACAACTTAGCTAGGAATCTTAGCTCTATTTCGGCCAGCTGAGCCAGGCAAGAACTTTAAACAGGGCTGCTTTACACGGTATTTACACTTACTTAGCTGCCTGAAGCTCTATAAAGAGGTCAGTGCCTGTGATTCTGATAGACAGTCTCTTTGATTCTGACCGTCTTTTCACTGGTGTGGCATATGTCTTTTCTATCTGACAGCTGCAGCTGAAGTATAAATTATATTGTGGTTTTATTCTGTGTGTTTAATATAAGACTAAACATTTCAGATATATGCACTTTAATAAGAAACCCTGAACTGTCTCTTGGGGACCTACAGCCCACATACAGGTTTCCTTCCTGGCAGATTTAAAAATTGAGCAGCCCCAAGCTACTGTAAGTGTTAGAAAATAAATACTGACATTAAACTTTGTGGAGGACATGCTCCAGAGTTATAACTCAGTTTGACAAATGTCATGACACCCAGATAATGTGTACCAATGAAAAAAGGCATTTCACATACACATCCACAACATTTTTCATAAAGAACACAAGTTTTTTCCACAAAAATCACCAAATAAACACTATTGCAGCACACAAGTGTCTTTGATATTTTAAGACTGTCTGGCGCCCACGTCGTTTAAACAGCAAATGCAGCTGCGCCCATCTTTGCACACATGGCCGTGCTGGTCTTACAAGGAGGTGTGTTCAGGTGAATTCTTGGCATATTGCTATCTTGAGGCAGGGGGAATTTATCACGCCATTGACCAACAAAAACCTGGTCTACAGTCAATAGTGCAGCATCTCATTGTTATTTTAACAGCGCATTAGTAAAATGTGCCAATGCGTATGCCCAGCAGGCCCACACTATGCTTGTTACACACACACACACACACACACACACACACACACACACACACACACACAAAAAGATCACAAATAAAAATATGAAGGTGCAAATCCGCCATCATAATAGCAATGCGCCAAAGTACAAATGCGCCTGGCTGTTAAAGGGAATGGGAGATGACACTCTGATTGCTTTATTGCATGTTCAGCCCAAAACACTATGAATTAATGAAGACACTAAGTAAAACCCTTTTGAACCATCCGCCTGGAACACAGACCCTTTTTTCCTGTTAAACTAGCAAAAGTGGACAATGCGCTTATTAGAACCATGGTTAACTGCTCCTCAGATCTCTGCAGGGTAAATCCAGTCAGCTAGCTAAACTATATTAGACTATATATGTCCAATCTAAGTTTTCTGTTGCATGACTAAAACATCTTTTGAACATACACATGTTCCACCAAAACAAGTCCCTTTCCAAGGCTATTTCGCAGAGGCACCGCTAATAATTAGCGCCACCCAAGATGATTTTGATTGGTTTAAAGAAAGGCCAATAAACCAGAGCATGTTTTTCTCCTATCCCAGACTAGCCAGACCCTCCTTTGCAGCACTGTGGAGGAAGGTCTGGCAATGTGAGACTAGCTCATAGCTGATTTATTATTCATGCAGCCACTACAGCACTGACTGATGTCATAATATGTCAAAAAAATATCTTCTGTCCTTTTCAAATATTGACATGTAGCAATATTACAAACCATAACATACAATCATTGACATCAATGAGGACAATATTCTGTCCGTCCATCTAACTTTCACTTCCTTAGAGTGAGCACACACACACACACACACACACACACACACACACACACACACACACACACACACACACACACACACACACACACACACACACACACACACACACACACACACACACACACACACACACACACACACACACACACACACACACACACACACACACACACACACACACAAGCTGGTTTACTATAACCAGCTCCGAGTGGACACCAGGCAACGAGTGCAACGCTCTAGTACTTCTGTCATTAATAACTGCTGCTCCGGTTCTGCCTTGGGGCAAACTGACCTCACTTTTTTTTCCCACTGCACTGCTTGTTGTTTTGCTGAGAAATTATCTCTGTTTCAATTCTCCTGTATGTAATAAGGGTAGGAAAGAGTCCACTGAAACACACAATGCACAATTACTGGATGTAGGATTCATCAAAATGTCTGTTTCACTGGCAGCTTAAGCGTTAACATTTGTTTGGTTTTTGCTTGTAAAATTGAGTCTATACAAAGAATAAAAAAGCCTGTTCTTTCCTTTTTTTCTAACTCTC
>JABXJD010002501.1:47500-51376 GCA_013375575.1 Percina caprodes
CTTAATTATATTTCCAAATCTTTTCAAACTTTTCCGACCCAACAAATCACTGTTGTCGCTTCTGAGGCCTCCTCTATAATCCGTACTCCAGATTAGTAAAGGATAAACCTACAGTAACGATATTACAGATTTATAATCCTTTGAGAGGCAACAAAATTACATCACCCTAATAGCATCAAAATCACTAAGATTTTTCCCATAATTAGCAGTATTATTAGGAATACAATATCTCTTTACAGAAAGCCACAAAGGCTGGTAGTTGGATGACATTTACTGGCTGAAGGCATCGTATTGACTGGCTGGCTTACTGAGCAGTGGAGTCCCAGTGACGTCAGCAATGAGAGACAGAGCACATTAGGGATCTTTAACCCCTGCTTGCTTCAGGTTGCAGTGGAACGTCTACCAGGTTAGGTTCATTCCAGGTGCATTCATGATTTCAACGTTCTTACATCTTTGTCAAGGAAGAAAATTTCCTGCTCGGAAATAAATAGCTCCACTAATTTTCCTCTTTTTTTCTCCTGATCTCTTTCATCTCAGTTTACCATCATATATTCTTGAAAGTTGATTGATTGGTTTTGTCATGTTTATCCCCGGGAATTGTGGGGTTTCCTTCCTATTTGTTTCTGGATGGTGTCCATCTGAGCAGATGCCGCTGGCTCCTCCTGGAGCTTGAGGCCTTCTACACTGTTAGACGGCTGGGCGTCCCACGGCACTCAAGCTGTCCAGACTTTAGCTGCTTGTACAGAAAAATGGGGCACTAAGCCAAGCGTAAATGAACAAGATCCTGCCATCTAATTAGAACCTATTTGGCCTTTGGAGAAATGTGCTGAAAAAATATATTTCTTTACAGTTTACAGTGTAACTTTTTAGACAGGTTCCAACTGGTTTGCCTGCTTATATGCTGCGACTGCTGCTGCTACTGCTTGAGCTTCAGCTTTTAAGCAATTTAGGTCTGATTTGTGATAGGTGAGTCTGAAGCACAGCATGTGCACCTAGCACATACACAACCTCCTTCTCTTCTTCTTCTGTGTATTTCCACTTTGTGTGTCTGTTCAAACTAGTTTTTGCATTTTTGCTTCTGTGGAGTTACAAGTTTGTGTCGGAAGTTAGAATGATCCGCCAATTAGGACTGTTCGTATTGTCCCCAAGAATGTCTCTACCTCTAACAGTGACGCGCACGCACGCACGCACGCACGCACGCACGCACGCACGCATGCACACACACACACAGAGTTATACACTGCACGCTTAAAAACAGCCAGTCCTCTCTGTGTGGTCTAAGCTGCCTCCCCTGTGCCTTGAGTGCAATAGAAGAGACTCATGGAAGAGAAGAGATGAAGTGTGAGAGGTGCAATTTCTTACACCTTCACAGAAACAACAAGTCGATCTATCACAAACATGTGTCCACACACTCCTGCTCTAACAAGTCGCATTAGTTGTTTAGCACCTGCGTGTTCAACAAAGAAACAGGAGAAAAAAACTGCCTCAAATCTGTATTTATTATTATATGCCACATGCATTAAAAACAAGTCACCTTGCTTCTTGCCACATTACACCAAACAGGAAGTGACTGAAGCATTAAAGGCCGGAATCAAGATGGCCCATGCCGGGTTGTTGTTCTACATCTTTCATTATTAATTCATTGTTGTATTGATTGTGTATTCATCTTGAGGGAAGTGGAGGAGAGCTGATGTCTGAGGCAGCTATATTATCCCCTCCTCTCCTGTTTCTTTTTGTTTGGCAGGGTGCTAAGGCACGGGAGGATGCAGGATGACTTTGATATGAGATATCAATACCAGACTAATTTCTGTCAGCAGACGCTTAGCTTAGCATAGCATAAAGACTGGAAACAGTTTTCATTTTTACAAAAATCAAAGTAGAATAAAAAAGACAAGTTGTGGTTGTACGGGAGATTATGCGACAGGTGATTTGTATGAGCAATGACTCCCTAGAGTTCTGAACCAGGCTAGAGTCAAGGTAGCTGTTTCCACCCTGCTCCTAGTCTTTATGCTAAGCTAACTGGCTGCTGGTAGTAGCTTTACATTAGAGGGTTACGAGTAACAGACTTTTCAGATTGTGTGCGTCTCTCCTTTCCCTTTTATTACGTCTGATATTTATTTCCATTATTTTGTTTTCCATTTTTTTGCGTTGTATCTGTGGAGCTTCCTATGTCCAGTTACCAAAGGCTGCTTACTGCGTTATTATGGATCCCACATAACTTCTAGGCAGCTCGATTGGTTGGGGTTAGGCATTGACCTCGAGTGGTTAATTTTAGGATAGCCGATTGGTCAGAGGATAGGACCTGAACAAATCGGTTTACGTTACCTTGCGTAAGCATGGACGCCCCGCTAATAGGGCGGGTCACGCCTAGAAGTTGCCTGGGTTACATAAGAACTCCTGATTACCCAATCATATTCCAATCAAGCATAAACCCAAACTTAAACCAAGCTAATGTTAATGTTGTGAAGTGCTGTTCTAGTGGTGTCTTAATGTTGTGATCATATTGTTGGTACTATTGTAGTTGTGTTTTAATGTTGTGGAATTGTATTGTTGTTGTGGTATTATCTTCATGTTGTGGTTCTTATTGTCGGAGTGGTGTTTTGGCGTTGTGGTTTTTGTTGTGGGCGAGTTTTAATACTGTGAAATTTGATTGTTGTCCTTTACTGCTGTGTTAGCGTGTTTATACTCCAGTGTTATGTTTCCCTTTTGACAGAGATGTTATTCTCTGTTTCCTTCCCAGGCACTACAGATGAAAATTAGCTTATAGCTAACTCTGGTACTGCTAAGGAGCTGGGCATTGTCCTTGTCAAATAAATAAGTAAATATGTATTAGGACCTTGGGAACTACGATTTTGGACAGTGTACTACACTATTTAATGGCATAACATGTCAAACATTTGCCCTGATGAAGGTCTTGTGACTGAAAGTTTGGCTTTATTATTTAATTTGAATAGTTCAACATTTTTGGGAAATACACATTCATTTTCTTGTTGAGAGTAAGAAGAAAAGATTGATTTAGTGCAGTAAATATGAAACTACAACTAGCACCTTGGTGTTAAATGTATTCTGTTAAATACGTGCTTGGAATAAGTGTGCCGACTAATGTCTACAAACCATCCATAAGATCAATAAGCAGCCCCAACTGCATTAGTTACAGTAAGGTTACAAGGAGTGACGATTAAGTGTGATAATGTGGAAATATGCTTATTTTGATTGGTGCTGCTCTAAACGTTTCCCCTGTGTAAGGAAAACAAATTCATACATGGATGGTTGCTCTCCTCCTCCTTAAAGCACAGCGAGATGTTTCTCTTAGTGCCACTGTACAGACCACTCTCCAGGGACGTTAAACAATACCAAACACCCACTTATGTCACACCTTCAATCTAATGGAGGTGCCCTCAAAAAGGGAAAGAAATGGACAACAAAACTGCTCCTTTGGCCATGGAAGGAAAGCTTCTCTGACACAAGTATTTGGAGAAATAAACTGCAACTATCATATCGAAGTTGAAAGAATTTGGCTTCAGAAATAAACTGCTGTTCTTACTGTTCATCACTTGAGTGTACAGGCTAATCAGATTACTTCAGTAGGAGACAGAGTGTAGGCGTTTCGAGAGGCTTTAGTCTGGGATAACACCAGGTAGCTGATAGCCTATTACAGTATAATCACTGCAGGTTTGGACTCATTTGCAATCCGTGCCTACCTGTGAGCGACTCAAGTCTATCAATTAAAGATTCATCGTAAGCAACACACACACAACCAGTGATCTGGATTAAATATTCATTGGGAAGATGTTAGTCAGGATCATATGGAGCCGTAACACTTGACTACTCCAGTGAATATCAGGACCAGTGGCATGAACATGGCACATTACACAA
>JABXJD010001905.1:0-68273 GCA_013375575.1 Percina caprodes
TATGCCAGATTGCTTTTTGTTGATTTTAGTTCTGCCTTCAACTCAATCCAACCAGATATCATGCTTAGGAAACTAGTTCAGTTAAATGTAAACCCTTTTTTAATTAGGTGGTATCACTCTTTCTTGTCGAATAGGTCACAGCAGGTGAAGTTTAACTCCGTCCTGTCTGATATAACAGTGTGCAGCACTGGCGCCCCCCAAGGGTGTGTCAGTTCTCCCCTCTTGTTTACATTGTACACCAATGACTGCATTAGCTCTGAGCCAAACCAACATATAGTCAAATTTTCAGATGACACTGTCCTTCTTAGTTTGCTTACTAGAGAAAGCAATACAAGTTTCCATCAGGTTGCTGTGGACAAGTTTGTTAACTGGTGTGATTCACACCAACTTCATGTTAACACAAGCAAAACTTTGGAAATGCTGGTAGATCCTAGATCAGTTGGAGACCAGATCCCTGTATCCATCCATGGTCACGACATCAAGCAGGTGTCCTCTTTTAAATATCTAGGAGTGTATATTGACAAGGACCTGAATTGGTGCACACATGTTACAAATGTCTGTGCCAGAACTCATCAGCGTCTCCACTTTTTGCAGGCTTAGAGTGTTTGGGGTCTGTAAAAATATCATGTTAATCTTCTATAGAGCAACATTAGAGTCAATTCTTCGGTATGGTATTACCAGCTGGTTTGGAAATTTGACAGTAAAATCTAAATCCCAGATTTTTAATCTGGTTAAGACGGCAGGTAAAATTATGGGAACACCTGCACCTCTCAACCCGCAGGAGCTTTTTGAACAGGCAACGATCAGGCAGGCTAAGACCATTCTGTCTGATAACTCTCATGTCTTGTTTTCACAGTTTGAGCTGTTGAACTCAGGAAAGAGGTACAGGGTTCCTTTGTGTAAATATAATAGGTATAAGCACTCATTTGTCCCTATTGCAGTAAAGCTCATTAATGAACAGAGATGAATGTATGACTACGAATATTTTAATTTATATTTGTGACTATCATGGATGAATGAAATTGTTTGTGTTGTGAAGTATGGCTTTTATCTTGTTTAGTATAGGAAATTGTAAATCTGCAATTTGCACAGGCCTTCAGTGGCCCTTATGTTGACTGTACATTTGTCTTTTAATTGTTTTTAACCCTGTGTTTGTCGGTATGTCTGTAACTCTTGCAGCAAAGTGAGTTGCTCAGTGTCCAAAGCAAATTTCTCCTTAGGGAGACTAATAAAAATACTTTACTTTACTTTACTTTTAATTGGCACTAAGGGGCCTAAAGTGTGCCAAGAAAAACCTCCCCCACACCATTACACCACCACCACCAGCCTGCACAGTGGTAACAAGGCATGATGGATCCATGTTCTCATTCTGTTTACACCAAATTCTGACTCTACCATCTGAATGTCTCAACAGAAATCGAGACTGATCAGACCAGGCAACATCTTTCCAGTCTTCAACTGTCCAATTTTGGTGAGCTCTTGCCAATTGTAGCCCCTTTTTCCTATTTGTAGTGGAGATGAGTGGTACCCGGTGGGGTCTTCTGCTGTTGTAGCCCATCCGCCTCAAGGTTGTGCGTGTTGTGGCTTCACAAATGCTTTGCTGCATAACTCGGTTGTAACAGTGGTTATTTCAGTCAAAGTTGCTCTTCTATCAGCTTGAATCAGTCGGCCCATTCTCCTCTGACCTCTAGCATCAACAAGGCATTTTCCCCACAGGACTGCCGCATACTGGATGTTTTCCCTTTTCACACCATTCTTTGTAAACCCTAGAAATGGTTGAGCGTGAAAATCCCAGTAACTGAGCAGATTGTGAAATACTCAGACCGGCCCGTCTGGCACCAACAACCATGCATTCAGTTTGGAGTCCAGGAGATGGTCTGGACCAGGACCATCACCCCTAAATGCATTGAAGCAACTGTCATGTGATTGGTTGATTAGATAATTGCATTAATGAGAAATTGTTCCTAATAATCCTTTAGGTGAGTGTATGTAACACCTGAGACCTGTCCTACCACTTGGGAACACAGCACAAGCACATATGGACAAAACAAACAGGCTAAATAAACATATATGTTTATTTTTAAAGCAGATTTTAAATTACATTTATGTAACAATTATAAATCCAATCGCGGCACGGCTGTCTTTAGACAGACGTGGTGGAATGTCCCAAAACTTAAATTAATATGTAACAGTGAACAATCAGTGTTGGACCTATAGTCTGTTGAGATGTCTCCAAACGCAGAAACAAAGCGCGATCACACCATAAAACGTTGAGAAAATAGATCTGTATTTTGCAGTAATCTAATGAAACAAAAAAAAATAATCCACGCCGTTTAACCAAAGTCCAAATTCAATTAGTCAGCTGACAGCAAATGTATAAACATGACATTTAGGCAACCTTTATTGCAACGTTGGCATGGCAACATGTCCAGACTAGTAAGTCATTTTTGTTTTTGCACATGCATCGACAATGGTCTCAGGTGCCCTGAAAAAATAGATTTTTTACTAAAGTACTATATGAAATTCGATGTATTATCTACCTCCATTTAGTTTTTTTTAATATTTAAAATATTTATAAACTATCTGGTCATGCCAGATGTGATTGTTCCACTTATTTTTTAAACAATGCAATTACCCATTGCGGCCACCAGGGAGGGGCAGTGCTCCCAACAAAATAAAAGCCTGTCCATTTGTTTGCTGCTTCCATGGCTGTAGCATGCTATGGTTGAATTTTAGCATATACATATCTGGCAACCCGGCCGGGCTGTCAAAATGAGCAGTTGATACCAACCCACAGGAAAAAAGGGGGAAATACTAGCTTTAGAAATCCTTACTATCTGATGACATATTGTGGTCATTTTTGGATAAATATTACATGCTGCACCTTTAATGTTGCAGCTAGTAAAGGTGGGACTAGTTTTAACAAATGTATATAATACCAGGTGGCCTAATCTATGTTGATACATAATTCATTTGTTAATCATATGTTGTATTGGTAACACTTTATTTGAAGAGGTGTGCATATGACTTTCATGACATGTCATGAACATTACAGTTTTATAAATGTTTATGACTGTGACACACAATCATAAACATTTATAACATATACTCCGACGCTCCAGTCTGCACACTACTTCCCACGGGACGTCAGCCAAGACTAGAGTTAGCCTTCACTAACGCTATTACTGTGCAAACCAAAGGCATCATTAGGACTGTTTCCATGTAGTTACATAGTCTCTGATAAGGTCATAACCACTACAAAGCTCAATTACCTATTTTTGAGGGGGAAATAAACTTAAACTTGCAAAGGCATGACTTCCGTGATCGACTCTTCAAAAACAGCCTTTTTTCATCTTCGTAACAAAATTAGAAACATCCTGTCTAAAAGCGATGCAGAAAAACTAGTCCATGCATTTCTTACTTCTAGGCAGGACTAATGTAATTCCTTACTATCACAATGCTCAAATAAGTCTTAATGCAGAATTCTACTAGGTGTGTTCTGACAAGAATTAATAAAGAGATCATATTTCTTCTATATTAGCTTCTCTGCATTGGCTTCCTGTAAAATCCAGGATGGAATTTAAAATCCTTCTCCTGACCTTCAAAGCTCTAAATGGTCTAGCACCATCTTATCTCGAAGAGTGCCTTATTGTCCCACTAGAGCACTGCGCTCCCAGGATTCAGAGTAACTTGTGGTTCCTAGAGTCTCTAAAAGTAGAATGCGAGCCAGAGCCTTTAGCTATCAAGCTCCTCTACTGCGGAACCAGCTCCCGGTCTGGGTTCGGGAGGCAGACACCGTCACAACATTTAAGAGTAAACTTAAAACTCTCCTCTTTGATAAAGCTTATATTTAGGGAGTGATGAATTGTGCCAGAAATACTTGTTACTAACCTAACTCTGGGGAGTTTACCTCGCCCAGCATGCTGCCTTGGATTATGGTGGCACAAAAATCATGGTTACAGCTGTCGGTCCTGCTGCACTCTCTGCTGTGCGGTGACCTGCCACGCCCTGCTGCGTCCTGCTACATCCTGCTACGTCCAGCTATGCCCTGCTGTGTCCTTCTGCGTCCTGCTACGTCCAGCTATGCCCTGCTGCGTCCTGCTACATCCTGCTACGTCCAGCTATGCCCTGCTGTGTCCTTCTGCGTCCTGCTACGTCCAGCTATGCCCTGCTGCGTCCTGCTACATCCTGCTACGTCCAGCTATGCCCTGCTGTGTCCTTCTGCGTCCTGCTATGTCCAGCTATGCCTTGCTGTGTCCTTCTGCGTCCTGCTACGTCCACCTATGCTCTGCTGTGTCCTTCTGCGTCCTGCTACGTCCACCTATGCTCTGCTGTGCCAAGCTATACCCTGTAACGCCCTGCAGTGCCCTGCTATGCCATGAACTACTACGACTACCATTTGTAGTCACTGTTCCATTACCTTTATTGTGACTGTTATTGTCACTATTCATTACACCCCCAACCGGTCCGTCAGACACCACCTACCAAGAGCTTGGGCCTGTCCCAGGTTTCTTCCTGCCATTGGTGGTCTACACTCTCTGATTGTAATGTTGTGCAAAATCTGGGTGTCATTTTTGACAAATCTATGTGTTTTAACAGTCATGTGAAATCTGTGGTCCGTTCCTGTTTTTTCCATCTCAGGAACATTGCTAAGATCAGATCTGTGGTCTCAAAAAAAGTGATGGAGATGCTTGGTCATGCTTTTATTTCTTCACATTTGGATCATTGCAATGTACTGTACACTTGTTTAAACAAATCATCCATGGACAAACTGCAAGTTGTACAGAATGCAGCAGCAAGACTTTTGTCTAAGACCAGCAGGAGATCACACATTACTCCGGTGCTTAAGGCTCTTCATTGGCTACCAATAGGTTTTAGAGTGCATTTTAAAATTTTAATCAATACTTATAGAGCCTTGCAAGGTCAAGCTCCCGCTTACATCCAGGATCTATTGCACGCACACACTTCTGGTCGCTCTCTGAGGTCTTCAGATCAAGACCTTTTAACTGTCCCCAGAACATGTTTTAAAACCAGAGGTGATTGTGCTTTTTCTGTGGTGGCTCCAAGGCTCTGGAACTCTCTCCCTTTAACACATCAAGACCATAGACTGTATATATATTAACGGTCTATGCTCAAGACACATCTTTTTAGACAAGCTTTTAACTAGCAATATGGCTCAGTATTTTATGTGTTGCTGTTTCATTTGTTTTTACTGTAAAGCACTTTGTGAACCTTCTTGTCTGTGAAAGGTGCTATATAAATAAAGTTTACTTACTTTCTTCCTAAAAGGGAGTTTTTCCTCGCCACTGTCGCACTGTTGCTCTTGGAGTAATTACTGGAATTGTTGGGACTTTGTAAATTATAGAGTGGGGTCTAGACCTACTCTGTAGGTCTGTAAAGTGTCTTGAGATAACTGATGTTATAATTTGATATTATAAATAAAATTTAATTGAATTGAATTGAATTCTGGGCTTTCGGTGAAGCGTCCGATGGAAAAAGAGGTAGGTGACAGTACAAACTTTGAATTTAAACGGTTTCTTCAAATTGTCTGAGGTGAAAGCATCTTGTTGTCACGTAAGTGCCCTGTTCTTGTTTTGATTGCATTTTGTATCTGTTAAGAGGCACAAAGGCATTCTTTAGAACATGCCCCCACAAAAGGCACTTTAGCTGACTGGGAGCTCTGGCCATTAGCTGCAGCAACTCCAGTTTGCTAGCGATATTGGTTGTTTTTTTCCTATCGACAATACTCGGTGACATCTAGAGATCAAGATTCAGGTAAAAAATATGTCTAATTAATCTAATAATAGGAAACAAAACTCTAGCTTTATGTGTTAACATTAAACTGTAATGAGTGGTTGATTTTTACATTGGCTGTCATGAGACCATTATATTTGTGTCATAAATATTTTTCCTTCACCTCAACTGAAGTGAAACAATTTGGACTTGTCATAAAGATGTCAAAAAGTTTGATTACACGCAAATGCTATAATAACGGTGTCACAACAGAGGATGTAATTCTTGCAGCAAAGACAATGATGGTGCACTTCCCCTCTGCCATCATTGAGTCCATCTTCACCTGCTCCATCACCATCTGAAACGCTACTGCCACCTCCAAGGGCAAGGGCGGACTGCAGCATATCGTCCACTCTGATCTAGGAGCTGGACGTCTCCAGGACCCTGAGGCGGACAGGAAAGCCGATCCCGCTCACCCCGGACACAAACCTTTTAAACCCCTCCCCTCATGAGGCTGCAGTCCATCAGGTCTAAAACCTCCCGCCGTCGGCAGTCAGCCTCATTAACAAGGCCCCAGACCCCCCACTGACATAGAATCTCAACCTCCACCCCTAGACACCACACTTTTCATTAGCCTACATCCTGGACTACATACATGTCCTCTGCACATACTATATGTCCTTCACCTTTGCACGTCCCTCCACATTTTTCACATCCCACACTAAATCTTACCATTAGGAAAAAGATGCTGTAAACAGTTATATTGTACATATTTGTTTCTGAATTTATTGTTTATTTCCTATTAATATGTTTAAGTATGCACCAAGGTAAATTCCTTGTAAGTGTTAGCTACTTGGCAATGAATCCTTTTCTGATTCTGATAATTCTAATGAAATACAGTACTTGAGTAAATGTACTATGTTCCAACACCGTCTACATGAGATTTTAACTTTTTCAACGTTACATTGAAGAAAAGAAAGTGCACTGCACAATTATGAAGTATCAAATTGTCCAGTAGTACACTGAACTAAGTCACCTCAATATATCTGAATGAAAATATCATGACAACGTATTAGCTGTTGTCTCTTGTGTTAAATGTTTTGTAGTCTGGATTAACAGAAGAAGTCTATGGTACATTTCCAGGATCAAGCCTGAAGGAATATGTTTACCACATTTACTGTCTCACTGGTAGGTTTTGGCACCGATTGGTGGGCTTGCTATGGACAAAGTACACACAGAGATACACTGCTGTATATGCAAATTACATTAAACCATGTAACGTTATCCAGCTAATTTAAATAGCTCACATTCCTGTATTGTGTGTCACCAAGACTATTTTGCAGAGGCACCATTACTGCAAGAATACTGTGATTGTTTTAATGAAATGCAAACACACCATACTCCACAGCACTTCATTTTACTATATTTTTATTATATTATATTTATATTATATTTTATTTTGTTGTATTCTATTTTTGCAGAGTAACGTAAACTAGATCCTGTGCTACATAGTCTGGTATGGTAGGTGGGGGTATGCACCTAAATGTGGTGTTGCTAAAACACACGAAGAACAGTCTGGCTAATCAGAGTTTGAGACGTCATGGTTTCTGCCGAATGTGCGTTCCAAGAATGGTGAAGGCATATCCCGCCCCACACTTCCTCTGATTGGCTAGTACTCACTGCCTTCGTTGGTTGGATTGGTTAGATTTAGGCAAACGGAGTGGAATTGGTTAGGGATGTCAGGATAAGCCAATCAGAGGTAGGGTTAGGCAGAGTAGGGCGGGACATGCCTTCGCCATCATGGGAAGGAACTATTCGGTTTCTGTTCATGGAGCTAGTCGAGCTTGTCAGCTAACACAGGCCTACCTGTTCAACCAGCATATTTATGGTTTAATGCTTTTAATTAACAACAGCAAATAAAAAGTAAGTGCTATGACTAATCTCGCATATGTTTTGACTAACGTTACGTGAAAGTGATAGTTACGTAATTACAGTTAGGCAACTTAGCTTCCCATGTTTCTTAAGCTAACATTAACGGTATTTCGCTAACAAACCATTCAACCTAACCTGGCAACGTTTATGATGACGCCTGAAGTGAAATGAAGCTTTTGCGAATACATTTGGACTGAGTGGCAAGCCAGGCTTCTGCTTAACGTAACTTAACGTTCAAGTCCTAGCTTTGCTGCAGCTGTGAAGCTCAAATTGTAGGCTGTTACTGCATCTGTGTGTGTGTGTGTGTGTGTGTGTGTGTGTGTGTGTGTGTGTGTGTGTGTGTGTGTGTGTGTGTGTGTGTGTATATGTTACAAGGGTTAGGTTTAAATCTATTTTCCAGTTTAAATTTACTTTCATGTTAACGATCCTAAATCGATTCATACAATCCAATAATCGATCTTTGTATGCCTCTCTGTATCACATAATAACTTTATTGGTATGGCACTTTTCAAAACCAAGTTATGAAGTGCTGCACATCAAACTCGAAGAACTAAGGAACTCAAGTCACCTCCATATGTCCAAATGAAATATTAGTCCATACTCTGCTGCCCTTTATTGTTTGTTCATGTTAAATAAAAAGTGCATTAATGTAACTGCTTTGGGGTCAGATCTTGGGGGTGGCAGTAGCTCAGTCCATAGGGACTTGGGTTGGGAAGTACAGAGTGTGGATTGGTAGCTGGAAAGATGGCACTTCACCTCCTGGGCACTGCCAGGTGCCCTTGAGCAAAGCACCAAAGCGCCCCCCCCCAACCACTCAGGGCGCTGGTCCAGCTGGCAGCCCACTCTGACATCTTTCCATTTGTGCATGAGTAGGTCCTGAGCATGTGTGTGTATTTCAGGCCTGTGTGTAGTGATTACTAACAGAGTGTAAATTGTAATTTCCCCACTGGGAATCACTAAAGTATAAATTATGAAATTATTATTATTAATGTAAACATTGACACTTTTAAGAATGCAGCAGGTTTGAGGGAAGCTTGTACAATTGTAGAATCTCTTTCATGTTCAAGCTAAATTTGTATTACACATGAATTGTTAATGTAATTGATATTGAATCGGGAATGAAAATGGTTTGGAAAATCGTTGACAATACTCAGCCCTTGTTGTTATTGTAAATTATTCTGACAACAACAAATACCTGCAATGCAAGCTACACTTCTTTTTCATCCCTGTATCATTAAGACACACAACCTGTTTTTTTAATTTATTGAACCACCTCATACTCCGAAATTGTTTTCTTACTGACTTTAAAATTTGACATGAAAAAATGATGTTAAACATGTTATGTTTTGGTTCCAGATATCCGTTATGGCTTCTCGAGCAGGTCCGAGAGCAGCAGGTACAGATGGTAGTGACTTTCAGCACCGGGAGCGAGTTGCCTCGCACTACCAGATGAGGTCAGTTAAGTAATTGAGTATGACCTATCAGAGGAATATCAAGTGGTAAGAAACATCAGATCCATGGATCCCAACTACCTCTTAAGGACTGCCTCTGTTTCAGTGAAATGCAAGCAGTGTGTATGTGTAGCTTAGCTTTGATTCAGGAGTTTAAAGGTCCAACATGTAATACTGACAGCTAGTGTTTTTAGAGTTCAAATTTAAAACACTGAAAAGACTTGTCTCCCCCGGCCCCTCCACCCCAGCGTCAAAGTTTGCGGGAGTTGTCAATGTTAGCTTGATGCTAGTCTCGCAATGCCAGGCGTTAAACCACACCGCAGTAGAGTTGCTGTTATGTTAACGGTTATAAAAGGCTGTGTTCTCGCTGAGCTCTGTACTTAGCTCATAGTCACTTTTTATTGACTAACCATAACAACAACGGGCGATAAAAAGACCTCAACCTTGCAGAGCTTTGTGCCCAGGGCACAGTCACTGTCTGCCGGCTACGCCCACTGTACAAAAGCAGGAGATATAATTTCGGCAAGGGGGTGATTGTCGGTACTACTACTTCCAGTACGTTATACAGCATGTACACTGTACAGTCAGTAAATAACACAATATGGTTGCGTGCCAGTTTGGAAGTGGAAGTGGGAATCATCTGACTGTCCAAGATATTATAACCTTGAAGCTAAGGATGGTAACGTTAGCCACAATAACATAACAATGAAAATCATAACATAACAATGAAAAATCATAACATAACAATGTCCCAATCTAACAACTCAGGCTTGGTGTGTTTTGCCAAAGTTAGCAGTTAACTTGCATTAGCATGGCAGCGTTAGCACCAGTCATGGTCACTTTACTGGCTGTGTCAAAAAAAAAATGTTGCAAGTAACTAACACGAGTACTCTATATACTGTAATTTATGACGAGCAGATGAATGTTGAAATGAATGAAAATTACTTTCCCTACGTTAGCCGTGATATAAATGAATGAAGCTCAACGCTAACCTGTTTAGGAAGTAATTAGTCAACTTGGTGTCCTTTTAGTCTCTAAGCTGTCTCCATTTTTGAAATGCATCTCCAGTATTGTATGTTGTTTTTTTTTAGGGCAGGTAGAATTAATCTATCTCCATTGATCCTGTTCATTTGTTTGCTGCTTGCATGGCTGTACTAATGTTTCAGCTGTAGCGCTCTGGGTTTTTGTTCTTACAGGTATATATATCTGGCAACCCGACCCAGCTGTCAAACTGGGCAGTTGATAACAACACACAAACACACATGCTGTCACAGAATGGAAATTTTAAAAGGAGGAAATACTGGTTTTAGCATTGTTGTCAGAAAACATAGTATTTCAACTTGTTTCCTTAATATCTGATGATATAATGTGTGATTATACAGTGGCTTGAGAAAGTTTACACACCCATGCTGAAGTTGATTAAAAAGAGGAATAAAAAAATTGATCTTAATGCCTTAATTAAAAAACAATAGGAAAATCCAACCTTTAAGGACACCAATTTTCTTTGTGAATGAATAATGTAAATCAAACCAGCTATTGTGTATTGGGTGTTATTTAAGTTAGCTTAATAGCTGGTTTGATTTGCATTGAGAGATGATCTCATGGAAAGGTCCCCATGCCAATCTCTGTGTATGGTGAAGGGTATGTGATGATGTGGGGGGGGCTATTTTAATACCAAAGTCCAAGGGAACTTTATCAGGATGCATAGTATCCTGATCCATGAAATAACTGGCCTTTAATAATGAAAATATGCCTGCCTCTATGGGAATTTAACATAGGGGTGTGTATATTTATGCCCCCTGTATTTTAAGGAAGAACATTTATTTATTTACAATACATTATTCATTCACAAAGAAAATTGGTGTCCTTAAAAGGTTGGATTCCCCATTTTTTTTTTTTATTAAGGCATTAAGATCAATTTCCAAAAGCTGTTTTTTTTTTTTTTTCTCTTTTTAATCAACTTTGGCAGGGGTGTGTAAACTTATTCTAGCCACTTTCTAGCCACGCATATTACATATTGCACCTTTAATAAAGATTAAGTTTAAGTTCCAATTCAAGAGTTTTACTAATGAACTCTTCCATAACGTCCAGACAAGTGCTTAACATTGTATTCACGAGGTAGACCTTAATATTTATGTAATGTTTAGTTTAATTTCTGTAGAGAGCCAAAATGGTGAAAGAATGTGTCGTTTGATTGCTCCGTTTGTACTTAAACTACTACTAGAAATTTAAATAAAGTACTAAAATTATTAGTATTTTTTTTTTTAAATCTATTATAATTTGATCCACAAGATTTATCATCAATTAATTCAATTAAATCTTAAAACTACTTTTCTGTGTGACTGTACCCATCTGTCTCATTTGCACAGCGTTGCCCTGAAGTCTGAAATCCGTAAACTCAACATTGTTCATGTGCTGATCTGGGTGCTGATGGCAGCTCAGGTAATGGCAAACTTAAAAAAAAAAAAGAAGTGTTTTCTTTGACTGACAGTTTTAAAAGCTGAGCTCGTTGTGACTCTGTGCTGTCGATATTTTCTTAGGTGACAGTCAGCCAGCTGAGTCTGGTGTCGTACAAGGTTGTGGCCTCTCCATACCAGTGGGAGTACCCTTACCTCCTGAGCATAATTCCCTCAGTCTTCAGCTTCTTGGCGTTGCCTCGCAACAACATCAGCTACTTGGTCATCTCCATGATCAGTGCCGGGCTCTTCTGTGTGGCCCCGCTGATCTATGGCAGCATGGAAATGTTCCCTGTGGCGCAGCAGCTCTATCGGCACGGCAAAGCCTACCGGTTCATCTTTGGCTTCTCTGCCGTCACGGTTATGTACCTGGTGATCGTCATTGCTGTGCAGGTGCATGGCTGGCAGATCTACTACAGCAAGAAGCTGCTTGACCAGTGGTTCACCAGCACACAGGAGAAGAAGAAGAAATGAGTCCACCTAAAGCAGGTTTAGCGCTGAGCCCGTGTGGACAAGAGGATCTCAAAGCTGAGGCGTTTTTTGGAAACCAGACAGAACTGGTGGATTAAGCCAGCCAAGACCAAGAGAAGAGACTCCCAAAACTATTGTGGTCCTTCATCATCATTTTCTATATTTATATTTGACAGTAATAACGTCATTGTTCAATTGTTTGCAGAAAAAAACCATTCCCTGGATAGCTTGTGACTGCTGCCATCACTCTGTACATTTAAAATAATAAACTGTAAATGTTTACAGATGTTTGTTGTTTTTGAAAGGTGAGAGAGAGAGAGAGAGAGAGAGAGCTTGTTTGAAATAAACTTACACATTTAAAATAAGGTGAGATAAACCTTTATTACTCCAGCAGGGACATTGTTATTGTATTGTAGTTAAATTAATGATTTGAGACATTCACATTAAAACACGCAAGTACACATATAACATTTCCATAATTTTTACTGAACAAATTAACATTTTCAAAATGCACACTAAATAAGGAATATTCAGACTATTTAAGTTTAACATTTCATGATAAAACATCACACAATAAAATGTACTATAGTGTGGTCAGTGTGTACATTTTCTACACAAAATACAATATTAAACGTTTGAGAAAATGCATATACATTTTTATACTAACATCTGACTATAGACGGCAAAATAGAATGATTTAAAGATAAAAACTGCATGGCAATCTTAAAAGTATTAGCTTAATGCCTAAAACAATAAAGGATAATAAACAAAGAATACAAATAATATCTTTACTCTCTCTGTGGACATTACATAGTAATGAACAAGTTGGCATGTTTCACTGAAACAACTAGCATCTGCCTTGTTTGGCAAATAGTAATATGGTAGATTGGACTGTCTGACTGACAGTGATTTTGAGCTTCTAAGCATGAAAATATTTCCCTTTCAGGATCTGCCGCACCTGAAACAAACGAAAGAAATTATCACTCATTCTATCAAAACTGAACAGTAAAGGATAAAATAAAGGTTAGTCCGAAAATTCTGCAACTAAAATGTTATTGCGTCACAGCCTTTCTCATTACAGTATGTTTTCTCTTTAATATCTTCGAATATGTGATCTTTTGCAAACCACTTCCTCTGGGCAAAATTACAAAATACACCCATACTTTTTAGCCAGATAGGATTATCAAAGCACCTGTTAAAAGGCACTAGGAAATGACATCTACGACTACTTCAACTCTAGTCTAAATATACGACCGTCCACTTCGGGATTGAGCCGTTGCCGACGGAAATTCAGTCGGATTTCACTCATTTAGGCCGGATATTTGCTACCTTGGGCGTCCTTTGTGTTGACATTTTAAACTCCGGTGGATTTCTGAGGCCTATGGTTACCTGGTCCTCAGATCTCTGCAGGGTAAATCCAGACAGCTAGCTAGACCATCTGTCCAATCTGAGTTTTCTGTTGACAACTAAAACAACTTTTGAACGTACACGTTCCACCAAAACAAGTTCCTTCCAGAGGCTATTTTGCAGAGACCTCATATGGAGTTTAGCACCACCCAAGATGATTGTGATTGGTTTAAAGAAATGTCAATAAACCAGAGCACGTTTTTCTCCCATCCCGGAATGCTGTGTGGACTAGCCAGACCCTCCTCCGCTGTGCTGTGGGCAATGCAAGACTACTTCTACTCTGATCAAAAACAAGTCCGACCCACTTTGTCAATGCTTACTATTCCCATGCATACACCCTACCTTTAAACCAATGGGTCCTTCAGGCACCAGTTGAGAGGGCATTTCATTTTCAAAGTTCCTGCTCCCTGGGTCTGCGCCTTTTCTCATCAGCAGCTTCACTGCTTCTACTTGAGTTTTATGATTTTGCAAGGAGCTGACAATGTGCAGGGCTGTGTTTCCACTGAACGTCTGAAAAATACAGACACAGAATTGCACGTGGTTACACACAGTTGCACAAATGTTACTTTAGTTTCATTGCAGCGCACCAACTTACCTTAACATTTATAACATACAGTGAAGATGGCTGGTCAAGGAAAATGTTCAACAGCTCCACATTTGCCTCCTCAGAAGCCATGTGAAGACACGTCCTTCCGCTTTTTAGATCCTGCAGAAATGGAAAAACAAACACTGCAACACTGCATGAAACAAAGGAATTTTCTCAAAGTTGGTTCTTAAAACAAGCAATGTTGAAGCAATATTACTAACATTTATAGCTGGACCACATGGCTTTTTAAGCCTAAAAAAAAGCAGGTGGGACTTTCAATGTGTGTGTACAGTAGAGGATTAGGGCCACATGTGAAAAAAATTTATTTAATTAAAATCATAATTCTGACTTTATCAAAACTCAAAATAGAGATATAAAGATATATAAAGATTTTTTTTTCCACATGTGGCCCTAATCATCTTCCATAAGCATGTGTAGGACAAACTGTCACTGCTATATGTTTCTGCTTCAGTACCCTTGAGCAAGGACTACGGATTTCTTTCTTTTTTTTACATGGAATATATTTTTTAATGTGACTTCACTATTCTGAAAGGAACCGGAAATGTATTTCACCAAATCACAAAATAAAGGAAACACAAGCAGTTAAGTGTTTATATGGACCAAAGTCAAATTGTCTCCAGTAGTTTTAATAGTTACCTTTGTCCCACAGGAGGCACCCATGAGCAGCAGAGTCTTAATGCACTCAACATACTTCTGTGTCCTCTGCACCAGCTCCTTTTTCATGAATGAACAAATCTTCTCCAGACTCCTCATTTCTTTAATAACAGCGTTGTGAGACAAGACTGCTGCATGTAGTGGAGTTAAACCTCCAGACAGAGAACAGTAGCATTTCATCACAAAGACACTTTACATAAGCATCATAAATACCAGGTTTTAAGTTATATCAAAAATACTCACCGTCATAATTGAACATTTCAATATCAATCGGCTGCCAACTCCCCATAAGGCTCCTCCAGATGCTCTGCGGAAATAAGTGTGTATGAAAGATATCAAGATAGTTTAGAAAGATTTATTACAATTCTAATTGATTTACAATTCTAATTGATTTATATTCCACCCCCAAGAGCAAGCAATACAAAGAACAACCTTGAATAAATTGTTATTACAACTTATTATCAAACTTTTAACATGCCATACGTAGGTGTGAGTGTGTAGACAAAAAGGTATTGCCATCCTAATTTATTGAGCGCACAGTGAGTTAGAAAAGATAGAGCAAAGATATGGGTTAAAGTCCAAGATTTTTTCCCACTTTATTTCCCTTGTCACGTGATGAGTCAAAGGTCAAAGAAACATTGGATAAACCAACAACATTCTTAAAATCCCTAATATATAGTTACAAATGAACATGTCAGGAACAGCTCTGCAATATGGCGGCAATGTTGTTCAGTGGTTAGCACTGCGGCCTCACAGCAAGTAGGCATTGCAAAGTCAGATCCCTGGTCCGGACCCGGGTCTTGGTTGGGCCTTTTTGTGTGGAGTTTGCTTGTTCTCCACATGTTTGCATGGGTTTCCTTTGGGTGCTCTGTCTTCATAACCCAACCGGCCCCGTCAGACACCACCTACCAAGAGCCTGGGTCTGTCCCAGGTTTCTTCCTAAAAGGGAGTTTTTCCTCGCCACTGTTGCTTGCTCTAGAGGAAACTACTAGAACTGTTGGGTTCTTGTAAATTATGTGGGCTAGTGTGGTCTAGACTTACTCTATCTGTAAAGCGTCTTGAGATAACTCTTGTGATGAATTGATACTATAAATAAAATAAAATTGAATTGAATTGAATAAAGCAAGTTCATAAGAGCCAGGATAAACACACATTTTTCGGTCAAGTTTCAGCCATTGCGGTTGCCCTTTCGGATCAAAATCTTAATCCACATGCCCCTGAACTATGAATGTAAGCAGCACACCTACAAACCTACAGTCTATGGTTCAAACCCACATCCTAAAAACTCCTGGATAGGCATCTAACACTTGAAACAATATCTTATAATAACAATTAAGAAAATACTGCACAATGACAAAGAAACCTCAAAGAGTATGTAGTGGGGAGTCAAAATGAATGATTCAGATCAAAATCAAACATTTTATTAGGTGCTAAATTGATGTTGATTCAGTGACATTTGCACATGACTCATGTTAATGCATTACAGTTCATTCTTACCTGAAGACTGATAAAATGGCCTTTCTCAGCACACACATGTAAAGGAGATCGGCCCCAGACGTCTCGAGTGTTGACTTGTGCTCCATGTGTCAGCAGATCGTGAACTATGAACTGCTGGTTAGTGGCAGCTGCTATCTGAAGAGCTGTCTGTGTGCAAAGAGAAGGGGTTTATAGTTGTTTTAGATGTGTACTAATAATTGAGATGAACATACAACCTTGTTAAGTGTTTGTACCTGCCCATTGTGTTCCTTCGTGTCCAGAGAACCACATTGAGCCATTTTTGTAGCAAGCACATAAGCCAGAGCCCGTCTACCTTGTGCCACTGCTATGTGAAGACAACTGGAAAGTGGAAAAGAAAAGAGACTGGAATCAAAATGGGGGGAATCAAAAATCGTCAGCATTGTGTATTGTATATGTGACGGTTTTAGAATCTATTCTTTTCCCTACAATCTGGATTTTTTTTTTTCTTCTTTTTAAACTAATGACACTTGGAGTGGCAGAAGGTGGATTTCAGTCATTCAGCGATTACTTTTAGCCATCTATTTCAGCTGGCAACATTCTTCATTAATACATACGTGTCACCATCCGCATCTTGCATGATCAGCAGCTCGGGAGAAACTCTTTCAATCCTCTTTGTCTCTTGCTGTATTTGCCAGTGAAATAAAGTTACTTTGCCGTCGGCAGTCGGAGATCTTTGTCCCGGCAGAGGCGGATTTTGCAGATGTTTTTGTGGGGTAATGTGATAATTTTCAGGAGAGGCATGGGGGACATTATTCGTAACATTGGAGATAACCGGTCCTGAAGGGTCCAACAGACGAGGATTCAGGTCATTGGGAAAAGCTTCAGATTTTGCATATTTAAATTTATGCACCAAGTTGTTGTCATCCTGTGAGCAGTTCTAAAAACAAAAACAAATTTCCAAGCTGTAATCTTGAGTAATATTATGTGAATGTATTTTGCAATCTAGTTTTGTAAGACACCAACATTTAGCGCAGCCTGTAAATGATTTGCATTTTAAGAACTTGTACTTTGCTTCCTGTTGCATCAGTGAAGTGGAGGAATGCTCAACTTTTTCCACAAAATGCAGATGTTTCTCTTCATAAACAAAACTAACTAGGCAAACACATTTACGAAGAAATGTAATATATAATCAATAACAGATAAAACATGAATAATGAAGTTGATTGCATTTTCTGGGAAAAACCCAACCCTACAATAAAACGTGCATTAAACTTGTCTTATCATGTTCATGTGCTTGTAGAAAAACCTGTTCTGTGACTTACCTGGCGTCTCATCATGAGCAGTTCTTTCACTGTGTTCTTGTGCCCAGCATGTACGCATTCTGGTGGCCTGGGATCAGTGATAAGAAAGCCTGAGAGGGGGGTGGAATGATCATAAATGGACATCATGCATACATTGGAAGAAGTATTCTCATCCTTTACTTAAGAAAAAGGACCAACTTAATACCAATAGTGTGCTAATTCAACACACAACCATTTGTACGTGGACTTCCTCATTCCCCCCGTGTCTCAAACAATACAAGTGGAATCAAATGTTCAGGAACAAGAAGATTAGAGAGCATGTGTGTGGTTTTAAATTTCATACATTTTGAAAGCGGTGAATATGCTAATGCAGTTACCATAATCCTAAAAAAAAACTGACCTTTATTGTTCTGGTTGATGTTGGTCAACATTGGCAGAGTCTCGCTTCCTGTGGTGGTGTTCCCTCTTGAATCCAACATGTTTAAGGAGGTCATTTATTAACACGCAGCTCCACTTGGAACTAACTTTTCTTCTTTCAGACACCTAAAATGTAGCATCAGAGTGGCTGTCAGCAGTGCAACTAAGTGTCGGAGAGGGTGTAATAATAAAATGACTCACCTTGTCTTCAAGAAATTCGAAGCAAATGCCAAACAAAACACCCCACACCTCGTCCAACTTCCTGGTTGACAGGTTACTAAAAAGGTGCGTGTCATCTACTTTTTAACAGAAAGGCTAAAACCATTTTTTCACTACTAAAAGTGAATCCTGGAACTAATCCTAGCCGGTGAATTTCGGTTAATCACTTTTAATTGCAGATAGATTCCATTCAATTTTAAGCTCATTTAAAAGGGTTAGTCAGTGTGAAGTCCACTACTCTAACTTAGAAACAAGGTTTTGAGGGTCAGTTAATATGCAAATGTACAAATGTGCTGCATCCATAACCAAAACAACTGTACAACACAGCCTTTATTTTTAGAAGTTAATCAGTAGCTCAACTGCAGAGCAAATGTGAAAAACTCACATAGCAAATAAAGAACATTTTTATGTTAATAAAAAATACTTTAGATAGTTATCCATATAGCAGCAGACTAAAAACTTAAAACAGTTGTTAACCTGTACTATCTTTGTATTTATGAGTGAAAATGTGTTTACACATACACAGTAAGGTTGTGGGGGAATAAATCAATCAATAGTTTTACACACCTGTAAAGGGCTGTCATGTCAAGCTGTTTTTGTAGCCATTGGAACATCGGCAGGACGAAGCCTCCGTGTCTCAGAACTGAAAGTGCCGGTATTGAATTTGCATCTTGCATTTGATGTTGGCATAAACCACTCCCCTGTTAAAAACAGCTGTGTTGGGTTTTTTCCTCCAAATAAAAAAAAAAGTAGGCTGCGCTTGGCTTTGCTCCAAATGCAGTGAATGCTTGTTTAAGATGTTGGTCATCATGACAACAGAGGTAGTGATCACTTAACAGAGACAAAGTCCTGTTTATGTTGTTGTGTCCCATAATCTGCCAGCTTGAGTACAAACTATATTTTACAATTTATATCATATATAGTTTGCTCCATATAAAACCATTGAAACAGTAAAATTCAGAACTATAAGTTTATTTTTCATGACATTTACTCTCCTGTAGAACATGTTTCCACACATGAAAAGGTGATGACATAAGCACACAGTTTTCTCATTTCAAACACATAACATAGATTCCTTTTGATATCGATTCCATTGTGAATGAGTTGAAGGGGATGAGAGAGCGATGGCAGAGCAATAGCAAGTGGAGACATTCATTGTTCAATAGGAAACAATTCATCATCAAAACCAACAATTTCAGTTAAAGGTCCCACATTTGCATTTGAACTGATAGCACACTTTGCTTTCATGCCTGCCTTCATTTTCAGTGTGAAACACTTACAGCTTCTCTACTCAAAATGACATTTCCCGTATCTTCAATTAATTCACATCCATTAGGAAATTGTGTTATATATATATATATATATATATATATATATCTCCCAAAAGAGCACTTTAACCCCTTTATTTCATACCTTCAGTTCAACAAATGACTGCATGAGTATACACAGCAAACCCTAAATAATTTCTGTACCAGTTCTGTCTCCGCCTTTCATCAAGTATCAAATCAGACCCACACAGACAAACATTAACAGAATAAAGAGACATTCATTAATTCGCAAAAATGCCAAACTAACAGGTCAGTGCAACACTGCTTTTTCATCTAGAGTTAGCTCTAAGGATGCATATCAAATGTTTGTGTTTGAACATTTTGCATGCCGTGGAAGTAATGTTTTTATGCTGAAAACTAGAGCAGCTATAGTGTAATGTTTCTCCTGATAAATTATGAAAAATTATCACATCAACTTGTAACCAAAATAAATAAAGTACAAGTTCTGTGGAAATGAAGTGTATTTGCCATTTTCATCATGACTCTATAAAAACAAACAGCAGAGCATGTTAAAGTTATACAATTGAATCTGAACCATGATAGGCTGTAAAAAAAAAAATAAATAAATATCCTTTCTTGATAAATCACTTAACTGCTGCTTCAGTTTTTTCCCTTTAATGATCTTTTTTGTTCTAGCTTTGTGTCGCACAGAAATATACAAATATGTGTTTTTCTATGTCTTCCTATAATCAAAAAAATAGGCTGCCGATTCTTCCCTGCAACAACATGTTTTCGCTACACAATACATATTTTAACAGTTTAAACACATGACTGTATGGAAAAGAATGTTACACAAAACAACCTTGTCAGTTCATTAACTCTCCCTTGTTTTCCTTTCAATAAAACCTTTCTGTGTCTTTAATCCCCAATGTTAGAAAAATAATATATTAGACTCTGTTAGTACACAGCTCCCACAAGACGAAACAAAAATATAAAGTGCTCTTAAATATCCTCTGTAGCTCATAGTGGAGAAACAAGTAATGCAAACTAGAGCGCTTCACTTCACTTCATATTGTGGAAAGATTACAATAATTTAAACTGCCATTGGTAGTTTTTAGCGCAGAAATTCACACCATATCAACATAATGAAACATGAAATACTGCATGCACACTGCTAAAATTGATCCATAATGTACAAACGCCTGCGACAGACAAATAGTCCCACTAGTCAGTTCAAACCTGTCCTGGTTTTTCGGTAAGATTCAGCAGGAGTGTCCTTCTCTTGGAATGCCTTTTTTTGGAAAAAAAAAAGAAGAGTGCAACCCAGAGTGCAAGCGGTGGTCCAGTGTGAAGAGCGCTTGTTTCCACTTTCCTCTTTTTTGCGTTAATGCCTCCAGAAGTCTGAGTCTAGTCGTGGCCTGATGTAGACAGAAGAACAGCAATCCATAAACCACAAATTTAATGAACACACAAACCACACAATACAAAGAAATTAAATAGAAGTGACTGAAATGTATTTGCCACTAAAACCGTAATAAGCACATGCACTTAAAAAGTAAAAATACTTAGTATTTGTGCACAAAAAAATGAAGAATACACATAGTGAAGTAGACACTGACCTGCGAGGTAATTTGCACCAATTAACATCAACATGCTGCCCATGATGTAAAAGCCCAGGGGGACGCTGCTGAAGATACTACTTTCACCTTTAAATAAGGGTAACACAGAAGACCAATTATACAACAACGCAAACATAATTCAATAAACTATTGAAAAGTCTGAATTCAAAGAAACCAACCAACTCTGTCTGTAGTTGATGGATATTGTCTCTCTCATATATATATATATATATATATATATATATATATATATATATATATATATATATATATATATATATATATATCTATATCTATCTATATCTATCTATATCTATATCTATATATATACACACACGAAAGCATCAATAGTTGACCATACAATATTGACATCGAGGTATTTGGCCAAGGATCTCGTGATATTTGATTTTGTCTATATTGCTCAGCTCTACTACAAAGAAAATGGAGAGTGATGAATTGTTTCCTCTCCAAGGGGGGGCGGGGCTTAAATGCGCTAGGTCTTAATGAAGAGGAGGAACAATTACAGTATATAATAATGCTTTTAATGCACATTTTGGCATGCCGCTATTGTTTTAAGATCAAAATATGTGTGACGCATTCAAGTTGTTTGTTCATAGTTCTAAAAAAAATAACATGGTCTACAAAATAATGAACCGACACGCATGTGAGAGTGAATTTGGCTGATATGCGAGTGCGGTACTGCCTACCGTTTCCATTACCAACAGGCTCCGTCGTCTCCCAGTTCATGGATTTCTGAACCGCCTTCTTCCATCGAGCGTACCGAAACTCGCTCTCTGTAAACAACTTTAGATTTTAAGCAACAGCTACTGACGACATATATTTTCTAGGTGCGTAGAGACAGCAACAGCAACTCCCTGTACCTTCAGGGTTGATCTGAGGCTCGAACTTCTCGGAGGTGACTTCACTCAGGTCCTCTGGGCTTAGACTCCACACACTCACCCCCTCTGCTGCTCCGCTGCCATCGCTGCTCGAGAGCAGTGGTCTCGGGCATGGACGGCTTCACTGGAAATAACAATCAATACAATCTTTACTGGTAACGACAATATGAATATAAATCATATAACAATAATTCTTACTTTGTTTAGGAAACTCTACCACTCAATACCCATGTTACCAAATACTGCTAGTATGTATTTTTTATGGACATATTTAGGGACAGCTTTGTAAAAAGAAAAAAAAAAGAAATAATGTGTATTTGTACTGCATATTGGCACATTAACAATTCAATTTAAAATCATACATTTCCAAATATTTGTGGGCATTAACATTGATGTTACATTGTTAAACTATAAAATGCATGCTATTCAGTGTGTTATCTATTCCACATGATTGTTGCACTAAATGTTCGCTCTTGGGGGAATTACTGGAATTGTTGGGTCTTTGTAAATTATAGAGTGTGGTCTAGGCCTACTGTATCTGTAAAGTGAGTTGGGATAACTCTTGTTATGATTTGATACTATATATAAAATACAACTGAATTCCAGCAAAGGGCTGTAAAGCGTCCAACGAAGTGTGTTTGATTCAACAGTTAGTTGCTAAAAAGGACATCCCTTGTGCTATAAAAACATTTTTCATATTCACGGACAAATTATGCCTTCACTTGTAAATCCACTATGTTTGGGCTGCTATAGCGTGTACAGTTTTGCACTGGACATGCATGGTTGAAGAACCAGTTTGGTCACCGTCAGACTTTGTTATGTACCCACGTGGCTGCCAACAGTTTCCCTGTGGAATACCTAAAAACATATAATTAGAAATTAATGAACATCTTACCAACAGGGATACAGAGAATGTCTGCCTGCAGCTGCATTAGCAGCCTGTTGGACGTCATTCCTCCATCCACCTGGAGCTGAGTTAGCGGGATGCCACTGTCCTGGTTCATGGCGTCCAGAATCTGCATTAAAAAATATGCCAATTATTACGCAAATACCTGCATCTAATCAAATAAATAATACAAAAATATCAACTAGCAGTTTTGTAAATTAAATTTGGAGGTGGGATTTTCACACCAGTGTCCAACTTTTAAATGAAGTTCAAACTGTTTTTCAGGGTATTATATGTGATGGTAATAAAGCGTGATTTATGGTTGTGCGGAGGCTCCACGCAGAGCTTTCGCCATAGCCTACATAAATGGCCTGATGCTTATGCTTGTGCGCTGGTGTGTGCGTCGAGCCGGCATGTGTGAGCGAGGAGAAGTGAGAGAGGTGGCGATTAGCTTTGGAGCGAGTGACGACTCTAGAGTCATAGTGAGAAAAACAAAGTGTCTCCCCTGTGTTTTCTGACCACGGTGGGAAATCTGTACCAAGGAAGTTGTTTACAAAGAAGTAGAAGCAGGAAACGAGTCAGTCGAAATGCAACGCTACCAAGCCACGGGCGAGCAACGTGCGTCGCCGCAATTTTTCAAGAAGTGCACGTCAGGCTACGGCGTAGACACAGAGGGGTTTGTGGGGGTACGCCGTCGATTTGACACAGAAGCATAAAACAGACTTTAATGGCCTGAAGTTTATACTTGTGCGCTGGTGTGTGTCAAGCTGGCATATGTGTGTGTGTGTGTGTGAAGTGTTTGTGAGCAAGGGTGTGAGACAGTGACAGTGTGTGTGTCTAGAGACATGTGAGAGAAGTGTCTCCCTGGGCTGACCAGGGAGACATGTGAATATATGTAGCAGAAAAGTTAACCCTCTCCTTGATTTCATGTTGTTTATAAAGTAGAACCAGGAAATGAGTCGGAAATGAAAGCTGAAGACACGTGCGCATTGCATTTTAGAGAGTGCATAAGGCTACGGCGAGGGTCCAGCAGAGGGTCCGGCGTAGTCCGAGCGTGTCCGTGTCTCACGTACCTACGTATGTAGCCGCGGCGTATATTTCACGCAGAAGCATAAATCACGCTTAAGGAGTACGAGTTTCTAAGAGAGTCTAAAATGTTAAGACTCCACTGAGCTCTTCTCTGATGACCAACTAGAGAAGGAGAGAGCTTACCTCTCGGGTCTGGAAACACACTGCTTCCAGTGCAGCAAATGCGACGTGACTCTTATTAGTAAACTGAGTTAACCCACAAATGATCCTGTGAATCAAAGGAAGATTGAGTGAATCAGACAGTAGTTTACTTTGGTGTTGTTTATTACACTACAGAGTAGCTTTTTACCCTCTGGCACTGGGCTCCCAGTAAGGTGCATAAAGACCCGAGAATGCAGGAACAAAGTAACAGCCGTAGGATGTACCAACTGACGCAGCCAACTTCTCTGCACCAGGGCAGACACAGAAATTGGAATGGAAGAAGTATATTACAATCCATTACAGACAATAAATCTCTACCTGCGTTTCTCAAAATATGAAGTAATCAGTAAAGCAACATCAGACCGCTTATATATCCCAATTCTGGGGATATAACTGTATAGTTTCAGCGTCTTTAATTGCTTGCGTCTACTGTCCCTTTATAGATAATTAGACATAGATGAAATGACACCACAGTCCTGAACCAGCAGCAGCACATACCGAGCTCTTCAGATGATCCGATGATCCCGAGATTGTCTTGCAGCCAACGAACCACGGCTCCTGCAATGGCTACAGAGCCCTGGCAAGAAGTACCAGAGAAAAACAAATCTGAGATTAAGAGTACGATGATGATAATAATTCTACTGCCACTTTGTCTACTTTTAGCTCTGTGCTTTTTATTCTCCTCTTGAACTTATTCATCTTATATATGTTGTCATTTCTATGTACATCTTTTTTCTTAAATTAATGTGTTTTTTTAATACCACACTTTAGTTGTATGAAAAGTGCTGTACAAATTTAGTAGTAAGTAATTATATACAAGAGGAATGACAGGTGTGGGAATTTTAGTGTATTTAACCCTTGTGTTGTCTTCCAGTCAAAATTGAAAGTTAACACTTTAGTTAATGCTTTTTAATCTATGTTTTTCACTTTTTCTTACATATTTGTCCCTTTTTCAACACTTTTTCAAGGTTTGTCACTTTTTTGATCAAAACAATATTCAGTGTATGTACTTATTAATTTTAGTTTTACAGTTATTTTTGGAATTTATGGTCAATAAACCTCATTTATAGGAAATTATACCTAAAGTTTGAGTTAGAAAAGCAGAAATTAGGAATTATTTAGACAAAAATTAAAGGAAAGTATGTTGATGGATAATCACAGACTGGAATATGTCAACTTACTCAATACTATTTCAAAACCACTTCAATTTTTTTCTCTCCAAATGCTATTAAACTGAAAAAGACACCCCAAAATTGATGAAAGTAGAGATGTGTACTTGCCAAAGAGCATTGTGTGGAATCAATCATGTTATTTTGGGTACTTAAAAAGAACATTGATAAAGGAAAACCGGTCAATTTGACCCGAGGACAACATGAGGGTTAAGATGCTGTACTGTACCTCTAGTGCGTAACAGGCAGGCTTGTCCCGGCCAAGTTTGTACGCCACAGTGGTCAGAAGACCGTGGTCAGACATTACAGGCTGCAAAACAGCAGAAACAAGAAAAAAATGCCTCTGTATGCAATGTGTGCAAGGATTTCACCATTAACATACAAATCTTAATTATTGTACCTTGGCTCCAGTGTTTCGCAGGAGAAAGCAGCCAGTTCCATACCTGAAACATATAAAAGTATTTGTTGAATTTCTGAAAAAGAGTAACAACCCATACATTTGAAAAGACGTACATAGAAAAGCCACAACACGTAAACCTAAAACATACAAGTGGCTTACGTGTTTTTGGCCTGCCCGTCCTGAAAACACATCTGTCCAACAAGAGCTGCTGACTGATCCCCGAGACACTGTTAAATAACATAGAAATCAATCAGGTAGAGCCATTGCAAATGCCTCAAAGACTTCAAAGCAAGTACACGGAGACAATGTTGAAAAGTAAAAATAGAGATAAACTTACCCCTGATATGGGGATACCTGAAAGAGCTCCAGATTTCTGCCAAAGGAAAATAGTAACTTGTTTAATAAGTGAACTGTGTATTTTAATGTTCAATGTTTTGTTTCTTCTTTTTATATGATTGATTGTTTTAATATCTGATCCTTTTGTAAAAGAAATATGCAAAAACTGGGAATTAAGCGACATGAAATTACGTGCGTTTTTCAGAAATAACTGACCGATTAAAACATTTGAAATTCTACATGCATATTCGTAGCTGAAATATCAAAGCAATCAACAGAAATTCCAAATAAAAATCAATCATCAATATATTCATCACTTGGAGCTACTTGCCCTGACAACAACACTGATAACAGAAGTTAATTACTCATTATTTGACTACATTAAGCCAAATAACAAAAATAAACTGATTCTAATTCTACCCCTCATTCCCACTACGTGTACTGGAACAATAAGAGGACATGAAGAGCAAGTGTGAACCTGTATAAAATAAAATGTCTTCACTCCTCCACATGAGGCTGTTTTGGTGTGATGTTTAAAGACAGAAAGATAAAGTTGGTTAAATAGAATTGTGCCAAAGAGTGAAGAGACTTAGGGACATGGTGGAGGAAAATGGCCTGTCTGTAGCGCAGTAAACAACCAGCCGAGTGGCATGCCACAACAGAAGCAAGGGGAGCATCCAGTACATTTCCAAAGAGCATACGTGTGTGTGTTTTTTGCTGGGTCCAAAATCACTGAACAATGGCTGATAAATTTTGTACACTAATGTCTGAAAGCTACACAAAATAAATATACTTTTTTTTTTACTGTTTGTCTCAGTCTATTTGGTCAGACCTGCAAGTATCATCACCTTAATCGAACACTCATCTAGACCGTTTCTGGCCACACGAGTTGACAAAGTCCAATATTCACTTTCATTTGAACTCTGTTTCGGTTTGAACTCCCTCCTGAAGGAAATATCTGGCTCTTTAGCAGCTAAATGCTCCACTATATTTACATTCTAGTCCCTAACTATGTCTGTGTGTATGATATTTGGATCCACTGTATTATAGTTATTTGTAATAGGACAGCTTTTCATTTGAATATTTAGTTGTTTTATCTGAAGGCACAGGGTGAAAACGCTGTAATAACAACTTTAGCTGGTTTGGCTCAATTATAACCAAAACCAAATCTAATGTGTAAATTTTGGCAAATTTGCTCAAATGTTCTTATCTTGTCAGTGGTAATGATATACACAAGCAAATGTTAGATAAGAGTTAGTAACACCAGTGTGGCAGAAAATGACAGCTGGTTGGACCCATTTATACTTTCTTCCTCCAGTCAGCAATCAGGCAAACTAGATTAACAGCTCAGCTGCTGAAACATTAGCCTTCAATATGAATCTTGGAAATGCACTGTGTGATGGCGTATTCACCTTGACCACGGAGAAGCAGGATGGGTTACTTTGCGTGAGGAGGAAATTAGTGATGGCGAGTATTACTTACCAGGCTAGAACATATTTTCTACCAGTGAGAAAAGAGAGACAATGGCAAACAAAAAAATGCCTAAAATGCACTTAGAACAGTCAGAAAACACACTAACTCTCCATTATCTTATTAGAGGCCTGTTGCACTAATGTCACACTAGACACAGAAATCAAATTGTTAACAAGTTGATATATACACTCATTAAAGTGAAATCATAAGTAGGCTAGACTTCATATGCATGCATGCTTACCATGAGACCATAGATTTCTGAAGAACTCCTCACTCTGGGCAAGATCTCCATGGGAATACCAAAATATCTGACGGGAATTTGAGGAATGAATCATTAAGCCAATTCTTCTTTCCACACTATTTATTTCTTTTGTTATTAATTTGTATTATTTATCGCAATGATGATGATTATGTTGCTTTAACAAATTCCTATTAATGTAAAAATGACACAAAAAGCCCAACAGAGGCATTTTGCAAGGTTACGATTTACAAATAATGCAATTATCAATGTTTCTTCCCACTTTTCTGTGATATATTAAAAACACTAAAATGTATAAATGACTACGGCATGAATTTCAACATGATGTTTTTCCAAATAACAACAGGCAGCACGGTGGGATTAAATGAAAGATAGTGGTCGTACTTGCATAGTTCTGGGTCCCATTCCAAGGTGTGAATGTTAAACAGCATGGTTCTGCTGGCGTTGGTCACATCTGTGCAGTGGACTCCGCCAGACTTGCCTCCTGTCAAACACTTTCAGACAGCCATAAAAAAATATATATATATAGAAATACACAAAAACGGTCAGTTTTTCACAACATGTCAGCTGCAGATTGTCACTATCCCTATGTACAACATGTCAATGACATCAAACACCACATGCTACTCACCCAAATGAGCCAGGAGTCCACGGTGCCGAACATGGCACGGTGAGACACGACGGCTTCGTGGACCTCGTCCACGTTGTCCATCAGCCAGCGAAGCTTCACGGCGCTGAAGTAAGTGCTGATCGGGAGCCCCGTTTTATGCTGCAGGACGACAGTGACATAAACTACTCTACTAGGCCATCAAACGTCTGCATTTGTTTTACAATTTCAAGGTGCTTCAATTAATATCCCCGCCCCCCTCCCCCCCAAAGAGGTTGAAATTGAATTGAATTGAAAAAAATAACACTTCAAATATTCTCTAAGTGTGTTTATCATCAATTTACCCGACAACATAAAACGTGAATGGTAACGCTAATCTCAGTTTTACAATCCAGAGTCTGGCTGTGTCAAACTCTCCCAGGAATTTTAACGGTAGTATTTAAATATCAATATTACTTTTTAAAGCACTTTTGTTAATTGCGGTTTCATTTACTCAAGCATAATAGGCATTTTTGTTTATCAAATTATCAGAAACAACAGGAAAATGCATGGATGTTTTGTCAAAGGATCCCTGTACCAGCAACACAAATCAGTCAGGTTTGCAGGTCGCTATTCAAGAGAGACCAGAACGAGACTCACCTTCAAGTGGTTCTTATTCCTTCCTGGAGTTTTGTTAATTAGACGTTCAACTGTTGATTGAGTCCGCAGGTCCAGCCAAACTGGAGAAAAAACACTGCAGTTATATCCTAGCAACCAGAAATCTGTCCAATCCAACATCTGCTTTTGGATTGTGTTTCCATTTAGACTGCTTCCATAAGTGAAGAATGTCAGAAATGTGCCAATGATGTAAACATAATAAAGGAAAGAACTTTACCGATTGCATTGTAGAGGGGCTCCCCTGTCTCTTTGTCCCAAACGAGCGTGGTCTCTCTTTGGTTGGTCACTCCGATAGCTAGACAGATTCAAAGAATTTCCAAAGATTTTTGATTGTGAACACTTCTTTGAAATATAAGAAACCTGCCTCAAGAGAGCAGGTGGTAGCTTAAACCCCATGTGTAAATACCTTTAATGTTTGAGATGTCGATGTTGAGCTGGGTGAGTTTTTCACACGTCCGCTCCATGCACTCGAACACCGACTGCAGAATTTCTTTGGGGTCTTCTTCTACCCATCTAAAAATTAGAAAAGAAAAATCACAACAAATAGGAGCTACTAAATTGCGCATGCACTTTTAGGAATTTGTATCAGATCTTTTCCCTTACCCTTCTTTAGGGAAGCTCTGTTTGATTTCTACCTGATGGTGGCTGAGGAGCTCTGCTGTTTTTGCATTAAACACCTTCGAAGAGAGAAAATAGCAGAAGAGAAAGACGGTAGCTTCAGCCAACAAGACATCACTTTATTCTCCATTCATTGAGGGAAAGCTGACTGAGCATACAGTCACCCTAACCCTGCTAACAACCTCCTTTTTGGTGATTCATTTGTAATGCCCCTTTCTTATGTAGATGTCCCTAGCAGTTAAGGGATCCAAACTGGCATTCATTGTTTCCTAAACCTGCTTTCTGTCTTTGAAAAACAAACTGAACAGTGGTTAGTTCACTCTGAGGTTTCATAGGCAACTGTAACAATGCATAACCAATATCACTTTTCATGGTACAACAGCCAAAAATATCTCTGCACATGTCAAGTGGCATTTACCAAACTCAAACACAAGTCACAGTAAGTTAAAACTCAAATTCAAATATTTACGTCTCTAAAATGTCACCATATGTTAGTTAGAGAGACACTTGTGTTTTGCTATGCTTGTCATAAAGTAAAAATATAAATTAACTATAAATAAAGTTTATCCACATTTCAATGGCAGAATACAGAAATGTTAGTGGTTTTGATTCATTTATATATATATATATATATATATATATATATATATATATCTAAAATTCTAAAATATAATATATATATTTTACATTTTATTTTAGGGCACCCTTCACGACGCTAAAGGTTAATATGTAATATTAAAAGGTCCCATGGCATGAAAATTTCACTTTATGAGTTTTTCTTTTAACATTAATATGAGTTCCCCCAGCCTGCCTATGGTCCCCCAGTGGCTAGAAATGGTGATAGGTGTAAACCGAGCCCTGGGTATCCTGCTCTGCCTTTGAGAAAAATGAAAGCTCATAGGTCATAATGTCATAGGGTCAAGGTCATAAGGGGCAGGGTTACCTCCCCTTTCTCTGCTTTGCTCGCCCACTCATGAGAAAGAGAGAGACATCATCGCTTTCAAACGAACAAAGTGGCAACTGGTCAAGGCCACACCCTCAGCCTCCAACTTGCCCCCTCCTCGTCAAAAACTACAGACTCAGAAATGGCACATACTAAGGAAAGCTCATTGTGGGACTGGCTCTAGTGGCTGGAATTCTGCAACAACGCTGAATTTTGGGAAAGAGACTTCAGATACAGTCTAAGGGACCACTAAGGTCTATATAAAAAGAGACTTCAGATACAGTATTAGGGGACCACTAAGGTCTATATAAAAAGAGACTTTAGATACAGTATTAGGGGACCACTAAGGTCTATATAAAAGAGACTTCAGATACAGTATTAGGGGACCACTAAGGTCTATATAAAAGAGACTTCAGATACAGTATTAGGGGACCACTAAGGTCTATATAAAAGAGACTTCAGATACAGTATTAGGGGACCACTAAGGTCTATATAAAAGAGACTTCAGATACAGTATTAGGGGACCACTAAGGTCTATATAAAAGAGACTTCAGATACAGTATTAGGGGACCACCAAGGTCTATATAAAAGAGACTTCAGATACAGTATTAAGGGACCACTTACATTGTGAATGTAAAAAAGCTACAGCCAGAGGGTGACCCCAACACCTTTCCCTGCTCCTATGAGCTTTTCTGGTGCACTTAAAGGCAGCATCATTTGGAGCTTTTAGCTAATTAACAGCTTTTTAACCAACAACAAAGCTAATTTATCAGAATCAGAATGACATTTAGAGCTCAGTTTAAGGTTTCACTTGTATAGAATTTGCCTGGGTGTGCACACAATAAACACATAAAAAGAGAACAAACAATAAAGCAAAGTAATAGAACAGTCCAAACATAAATAATAATTATTAGCGTCAAACGACACCACACACTGACTACAAACTATCATTGTGGTTGCATGACTACACCCTCCATTATAAAAACAGAAGTCGGCAAAAAGACACCCAAGGACACGGCAAGAATTGACAAGTTTCTGAGGCAGACATTAAATATAACACATATCTAGAATAGAATACCGTCTCCCGCTCCGGGTTGGCTTACCAAAAATCGAGTGGAGCTCGTCCCCTGGTCGATGGCAGCAACCAGGGGCCCCAACATTATCCGGTGTGAGGACGCAGCCATGGTGTCGTTCATGTGCAGCCCAAGAGGGACAGGGACAGGGACAGGGACAGGAAACCGATTACCAACACCAGCAAAGCGGTTTAGGGCTCAAGCTAAACGGGCCAGTGGGTCAGTCGCGGACTTCCGACGTAAGGCTCGTCCTGGCGCTCAGTGATGATGCAAACAACCGACATCGTTGCATGTCCCCTATTTTTGGCAATATGTCATTTATTTTCCAACATGTTGACTATAAAAATTTATTTTTAGCTTTTTTTTTCTTACACTGCTGCTAAAGCAACTCAATAGTACAGAAATTCACTGCGAAATGCTAAATCGATGTGACCTTACTCGCAAAATCTCATATGAATCTATCAAAAGTTTCCTATCATAAACCATTGTCGTTTTTGGACATGAAATGAAACATCATTCCTTTAATCTAAAATCTAGAAATGTATTGAAACCCTGAATCTATATATCCTATGTAACAGTTTATGCACGAAATTATGCCTTCTTATCCCCTGGTATTTTCTGTTTGTATAACCATGTTATAAAGGAAATTTATTTGTACCATGTTGTTTGTCGAAAAAAGATTATATACAGTGTGCAAAATCTCTCTCTAATCTTCTCACAAGCATTTCCAGTAGCATGCCAATAATTAAGCTCTGTAGGGGAGAATTTTCCGTCAGTTTCTTCGTTTTTTCTCGTATTTTTCACATTCAGACAAATATGTTTAATATTTGTATTGGACATTTTCATGACATACCAACACACTTACTGTAACATTAATTGCTTTCGCAGTAATAGGCTGTCTATATCAATGTTTAATGACACAATTTAATTTAAATTAAAAGGTCACATATGTATGTGTGTGTGTGTGTGTGTGTGTGTGTGTGTGTGTAACTAACAACATATGGTGACTGGCAACTAGAAGAGTTTTTTTTAAATTAATAAAAGCAGTAGTTCCCATACCGGGAGTCGAACCCGGGCCGCCTGGGTGAAAACCAGGAATCCTAACCGCTAGACCATATGGGAAGATGTGCCACTTAGGTTTTTTCATGAACATGTTGCTAGTGTTGGCTTCATCACTATGTGCTAAATTAGGAACTTAGAGCTTCAGGGAGCCAAAGGGCCCAAGGCCAATTGTGTGATAATTTGTTTAACACAATATACCATCTAGTTTGAATACCTCTATTATTTAGGCTGACGTTTTGCTTACATGTTGCATGTAGACAACTATACTATATAGTGCAGAGAATGGGAGGAACCTGGGAATCAATAGCGGCCCACACTATTTTTGCACTATTAACCAACAACAACTTTTTTTCCTAACATGAGTGTAGGGTGAACTGACATTGAAAATCCATTGTAAGTCATCTTTTCTATGAGAAAGAGCACATGTAATAGATATAATTGGAGAGTGGTGCAAATCGCTGCAAAGCCCTTTTCCGCAGGGAGTTGTGTTTTGTAGTTTTGAGTGCGTGAGGGACGTTGTCAGCCTTTTGTCTAGGATGTGTTTCTGCCATGTGTTATCCATTCCCTCCATCACTCCACTAGGGGGCACAAAAACATCACAATAAGCCGCTGGAGCGTTTGCTCGACGTCCTTCGAAACTAAACCCAATTTTGCGACGCCGTAACTCTCCATCAGATTGAAATATCTAAATTTTAATGTATTTATCTTTTTTTTTAATCTACAATTTACTGTGTCTTTAACAACATATAGTTAGTATCCATTTATTTATCAGCTTGAGTGCCATTTTCTTAATACAACTCTCACTGCCCGATGTGAATCGAGTGCAGATGTGAGTTGCGCATGCTCAGATTTAAACGGTTTACAGCATAATACTGACATTTGTATAATCCACGAAGTAATAAACTTTTCTCATTACAAACAATAACAGAAGATGGAAATCTTTTAAAAAATGTTTTAGCTAGCTATGATTGTTTGATAGCTAACTTGTAGCCAGCAGTGGACGAACTTTGTTAAGTAGGTCCATTTTTACTGTATTGACATTACAGAAGTCTCCCGTTAGCATTTTATGTGCTACTCGTCGCAAAGTGACGCATGCGCAACTCCAATCTGCACTTGACTTATTTTTTTTTATTTATTTTTTTTCTTGACAAAAAACAGTTACATAGCCAGTATGTATAATTCCAAAGTCAAAGCCAGAGGTACATATGCAGAAAAAAATATATATAAATAAATCCCAAAAAATAATAAAAATAAACAAATAAAAAGTGTAGAGCAAACAAAGTCAAATGTATCACCGATACATGAAAAATGTATCAAACACAATTCCAGTCTTAACTGCCTTCTTGTTCTTAATGCCTCTTATGGTGCTGTTGTATTGATGCAGTTCTTGAAAGAAGTGTTCAAAACATGGTTTGGAGTCCGCCCCATTTTTTCTTGTGAATGTGGAATTTTCCCAATAACAAGATTAATTGAATAAAATAAACAACATCTTTATCCTTCTCATTGTCTTCCAAGCAAATCAAAATATCTTTATCTTTAAATTGAATTGACTGGCCTGTGCTCCGTCTGATAAAATGTTGAACATCAATCCAAAATATTTTAGTATACATACAATGAAAGAACAAATGACAGATTGTTTCTTCTTCTAGTTCACAGAAAGTACAAGAATATTCAATATCAAGTTTGAATCTCTTTAGTGTCCCTTTTGCTGGATATATTTTATGCAGAATTTTAAAAGAAACCTCTTTTACTTTATTATTAAGACAAAATTTGTCTCCCATTAACCAAATCTTTTGCCAGTCCATTTCTCCATACATTGAAGCCCAAAAGAATCTTCCTGAGGCAGAGTTACCTCTTGTATACAGTTCCTGATGTGTTTATTTGAACATTTATTCTTGGTAACGTCAATTCCTCCAAGGAATATATCACTATTGAGTGGATTGATCCCTGTCATTACTGACCCTCTAAGAAGTTGCAGTACACGTCTCGGCACAGCATCAACAACTATTGCATATTCTCTTGGCGTGACTGCCAACTGGAATTTGGAGAGGAACTCATTATACTTTAGTAACTGCCCGTCAGCATTAAGGAGTTGTTTTACCAAGATAATACCATTATCAACCCATCTTCCATAATACAGAGATTTGTTTTTGTATTGAATATCCTTGTTATTCCAAATGTAGTAATTGGTTGGTGTAAAGTTATGCTTGTAAATTAATTTCCAGGCCAGCAGAGCTTGTTTATGAAAATTTGATAACTTCACAGGTAATCTATCAATTTTATAATCACAAGTTAACAGAAATTTGAGACCACCAACTAAACCAAATACATGTTTAGGGAAAGTATTCCAAATACAATCGTTTTCTTCAGTCAAATTAGTTAACCACTTCACCTTGAAAGTATTATTTAAGGTTTCAAAACTTAAAACTTCTAGACCACCATGTCTTCTAATGTTGCACAGGATGTCTTTTCTTAAATAATGGCATCTGTTCCTCCAAATAAAGTCGAATAAGATTTTGTCCAATATATAACAATGTCAATGATAACACCCAGGTATGTAATCGTGTGCTTCACAGGGATTCCCTCTACTTCGGATAGGACACAATCCTTAAGTGGTAGTAAAACAGATTTACTCAAATTCATTCTTAAACCTGACACATCAGAGAATTCCTTAATACAACTAATTGCTTTTGACACTTCATGTCTATTAGCTAGAAAAATTGTTGTATCATCTGCTAGTTGGGATAATTTAAATTCTCTACCTAAGGAAATTATACCTTGGAAACTACCTTTTTTAATATGTACAGCCATAATTTGTGTAACAAGGAGGTATAAGAATGGGCTAAGTGGACAACCTTGTCTTATACCATGACCAATATCAAATCTAGGAGTTGTACCATGAGCTAACTTAATTGAACTGTTGCAGCCCTTATATAGTGTTTTGACAGCTTTCAAAAATTGGTTACCAAATCCAAGACACTCAATAACTTTAAACATAAATTGGTGACTAATGGTATCAAATGCCTTGTAAAAATCTACAAATAAAATAAAGCTATTGTCCAATATATATTCATCATATTCTATCATATCCAATACTAATCGTATGTTATTACAAATATTTCTTCCTGGCATAAATCCCGATTGTTCTTCATCAATAATATCACCCAATCCTGATTTCAACCTTTTAGCAAAGACCAATGCGAATATCTTAGCATCATTATTTAACAGACTAATTGGTCTCCAATTCTCAATACTCAGTTTATCTTTTTTAGGTTTAGGAATCAATTTAATAAGACCTTGTCGAAGAGTTGGAGGAAATTCCCCTTTTCCTATGGCTTCTACAAACATAGCCACTAGAAAAGGTGCTAATGACTTATTAAATACTTTATAAAATTCACTTATCAGTCCATCATTCCCAGGAGCTTTGTTTTCTTTAAGACAGTCAATACATTTTTGGACCTCTGTTAAACTAATTTCCTGGTCGCAAATTGATTTAAAACTGTCATCATTTCATGTTACTTCCCATATCTTCCAGAAACCTATCCATATCTCTTTTATTTTCACATTCGGCTGCATATAACTTGTGATAGAAATCAGCGACATATTTTGAAATACCCTTAACATCTTCGCATATTATATTATTAATTTTAAGTTTACACAGGTAAGACAACTCAAAGTTTCTTTTTTCCAAATTGAAAAAGTATTTAGAGCATTTTTCACCTTGTTCAAGCCACTTCCTCCTAGATCTGATAAAGGCACCCCTGGCCTTCTCCTCGTACATTTTGTCCAGTTCCATTTGTAAAGATGATAGCTCAATTACTTCTTCTCCGGATAAACTTATTTTCTCTGATAATGTTATCAGTTTCGTAATTATTTGAGACTCTCTTTCTTTCTTTGCTTTAGCAATTCGTTTCCCAAAAGATAACGCAGAATTTCTGATTTCATATTTCATTAATTCCCAACAATTTTCAAAATTATTGAGTAATTTAGCTTGAGTCCAATATCTATCAATTATTGTTTGGATTTCTTTTTAAATTCTTTATTTTGTAAAAGTAATTTATTTAATTTCCAGTCATCTTTGTTAAGGTTGTGTCTACCCATTCCAATATTCATATTAATTGTTACAGCCTTATGATCTGTAAAAACTGTGGGTTCTATCAACATTGACTCCACCTTATTCTCCAAGTCTGATGAGACCAACCAGAAGTCTATACGGGACTGTTGAGATCTGTCCTTATTATTCCAAGTATATATTTTTTGATTTGGGTGTCTATGTCGCCAGATATCAATTAGGTCCAATCTACTGCATATATTTCCTAATTCATTTGTTGCTCTGTCTTTGGGTGGCCATCTATCCATACTTTCATCCATTACTGTATTAAAGTCTCCTCCCCATAAAACTCTAGCTAAAGGGAATACTATTAAGAGATCATTAATTTTACATTCTACTATTGAAAAAATAGCTGTATTGTTTTGCCTATTATTGGAAGCATAGATATTAACCAAAACAAACAGAGATTGGTCAATGTCTACAAGAAGAATTATCCAGCTACCATCTGTATCTGTTAGTGCTTGATGACATGACCCTTGAACTTTCCCTGCAGTGTAGCGACCCCTGCTGACCTATTACTGCCAAATGAAAACCACACATCTCTTCCCCATTGACTCCTCCAAAATGACGCATCTGCATCTGAAGCATGAGTTTCTTGGATAAAATAAAAATCGGCACTTTTACTCTGGCAATATAAGAATAAACATTTTCTCTTCAATTTATTCCTAATACCCCTGGCATTGACAGATAAAACAGAAATAGACATTTGAGAACACAAACAAAAAAAGAACTACTCTTTCTAGACTTAAACTTTTTGGTTAATCGCAGGAATCACTGCACAAATGTTGAATATTGGTTGCCTTAACAGACTATAGGCTACTTCATCATGACCGAGTCTTACCTGAAATATTCAAGTTTACATAGGAGTAGGTTATATTACTGACACATACCTCTGTTCCCTTATTTAAATTCTTGGTCAGTCAATTTTAATCTCTTTTCCGTTAATAAACGCCTTATTTCCCACGAAGTAGGCCTTGTCTCCTCTCTTCCTCGCTGCCTCCACTGCAGGCCATAAACGACTGCGGGTGTCTCGGTCAGCTGTGGTCAGATCTTCTTTGAAGTGGAGCCGGTTGTTCTTCAGGTAGCCGTTCTTCTTGGATCCCCTCCACAACGCATCCCTGGCTGTTCTGGACATGAACTTGATAATTAATGGACGTGTTAGTTGATTGGATCCTATGTCTTTGGGTCTGCCAATTCTGTGGACAACATCTATTGCAGAAGTGACCTTCTCGGCCTCAGTGTCAGGTAACACTGGTCGACAGATGTCTCGGACTCTCGTTTGAATGTCATCCACTTTTTCAGGAACGCCGTGAAGACGGAGGTTATGGCGCCGACTGTAACGGTCGACCTCGTTGATTTTCAATTCCATGTCAGTAACTTTTTTTTGAAGCTGCTCACAGGTTTCTTTAAGAGCCACGTTCTGTCTTCTCAGGTCCAGAACTTCTTTATGGCAAATAAAATATATATACAGAACGTAAATAAAGTAAAAAAGAAAAAGTGTAGTGTAAATTAAGTCAAATGCATCACCGGTACATGAGAGATGTATCAAACACAATTCCAGTCTTAATTGCCTTTTTATTCTTAATGTCTCTTATAGTGTTGCTGTATTGGTGCAGTTCTTGAAAAAAATGCATGCTGTGGAGTCCGCCAATTTCTTCTTGTGAATGTGGAATTTCCCAATAACAAGATTAATTGAGTATAATAAACAATATCTTTATCCATCTCATTGCCTTCAAAGTAAATAAAAAATCTTTATTCCTAAAGTGAATTGCTGCCCAGTGTTCCGTCTTGTTGAACATCAATCTAAAATATTTTAGTATACATACAGTGATAGAACAAATGACAGATTGTTTCTTCTTCTAAATCACAGAAAGTACAAAATATTCAATAACAAGTTTGAATCTCTTTAATGTCCATTTTGCTGGATATATTTTATGCAACATTTCTAAAAACCTCTTTTACTTTGTTATAAAGACAAAATCTGTCTCCAATTAACCAGATTTTTTTGCCAGTTAATTTCTTTATAGATCAAAGCCCCAAAGAGTCTTCCTGAGGGCAGAGTTACCTCTTGTATAACATTTATTCTTGGTAATGTCAACACCCCCAAGGAATATACCACTATAAATGGATTGATCCCTGTCATTACTAAACCTCTAAGAACTTGCAGCACACAACTATTTCATAGTCTCTCTGCGTGACTGCTAACTGGTATTTGGAGAAGAATTCATTCTAGTTTAGTAACTGCCTGTCAGAATGAAGGAGTTGTTTTAAATCTGCACTCGACTCACATCGGGGAGTGACAACAACATCCACGTTGAGGCTGAGTCCACCTCTGACAGTGATGAATATAAAGTTTTGTTTTTGTTGAAAATAAGAAGGCAGATTTTGTTCTCAACAATTTGATGCTTTTAGGACAACATTTTATACATAAATGCAGATATTTTAAAACCAAACCCTCCCTGATCCATTGGAAAAATGAGCTAAACCTTTGGTATAAGTGACTGAAACGGGGTTAAGGATGGAAAAGCCCATGATTTGGTTCATTTACTTGAAGCTTTTAAATTAATTTGAGATAGCCCCTTCTATTTTTTTTCCTCCTCATTTCTTTTTTCTTCTTAATGTTGATTTGTTATGCATATGCTCCTATGTTTTGGTTAAGCTAGACCGAGGCAAAAGTTCCTTTTTTGAAATGGGTTTTGTTTTTTAAAATGCCTTGTTTGTTTGTATATTTGTATTCTGAATGAATAATAAAAAATGGTTGAGGTTATGGGTTGAGTGCATATAGTTAAAGAAAGGTTGAGCGCTTGTCGCATAGACTATATCTATATATATATATATATATATATATATATATATATATATATATATATATATATATATTGATAATATTAACGGTCTATGACCTATCTATAGGCTCGTTCGAGATGAGCCAGGTCTGCGCAGAATCGATCACCGGCGATCGGCGCCCGTTGCATGCCGGTTAAATTTTTGTCCGACTTGATCCCATCCATCTTCATCCGCTTATCCGGTATCGGGTCGCGGGGGCAGCAGCTCAGTAGGGGACCCCAAACTTCCCTTTCCCGAGCCACATCAACCAGCTCCGACTGGGGATCCGAGGCGTTCCCAGGCCAGGTTGGAGATATAATCTCTCCACCTAGTCCTGGGTCTTCCCGAGGCCTCCTCCCAGCTGGACGTGCCTGGAACACCTCCTAGGGAGGCGCCCTGGAGGCATCCTTACCAGATGCCCGAACCACCTCAACTGGCTCCTTTCGACGCGAAGGAGCAGCGGCTCTACTCCGAGCTCCTCGGATGACTGAGCTTCTCACCCTATCTCTAAAGGAGACGCCAGCCACCCTCCTGAGGAAACCCATTTCGGCCGCTTGTACCCTGGACCTCGTTCTTTCGGTCATGACCCAGCCTTCATGACCATAGGTGAGGTAGGAGCAGAATTGCCCGGTAGATCGAAGCTTTGCCTGCTGGCTCAGCTCTCTTTTCGTCAAACGGTGCGATAAACTGAATGTAATACCGCACCAGCTGCTCCGATTCTCCGACCAATCTCACGCTCCATAGTCCCTCACTGCGAACAAGACCCCAAGGTACTTAAACTCCTTCACTTGGGGTAGGACTCACTCCCTACCGAAGAAAGCACTCCATCGGTTTCCTGCTGAGAACCATGGCCTCAGATTTAGAGGTGCTGATCCTCATCGCCGCTTCACACTCGGCTGCGAACCGATCCAGTGAGTGCTGGAGGTCACAGGCCGATGACGCCATCAAGACCACATCATCTGCAAAAGCAGCGATGAGATCGAGCCCACGTACTGCAACCCCTCGCCCGACTACGCCTCGATATCCTGTCCATAAATATTACAAACAGGATTGGTGACAAAGCGCAGCCTGGCGGAGGCCAACCCTCACCTGGAACGAGTCCGACTTACTTCCGAGAACCCGGACACAGCTCTCGCTTTGGTCATACAGAGATTGGATGGCCCTGAGAGGGACCCTCACCCCATACTCCATAGCACCTCCCACAATTTCTCCGGGGACCCGTCATACCTTCTCCAGATCCACAAAACACATGTAGACTGGTTGGGCATACTCCCAGGCCCCCTCCAAGATCCTTGCGAGTGAAGATCTGATCCGTTGTTCCACGGCCAGGACGGAATCCACATTGTTCCTCTTCAATCCGAGGTTCGACTATCGGCCGAACCCTCCTTTCCAGCACCTTGGAGTAGACTTTACCGGGAGGCTGAGAAGTGTGATACCCCTGTAATTGGCACACACCCTCTGGTCCCCCTTTTTGAATAGGAACCACCACCCCGTCTGCCACTCCTTAGGCACCGTCCCAGACTTCCACGCAATGTTGAAGGCGTGTCAACCAAGACATCCCCTCCACCCAGAGCTTTCAGCATTTCTGGACGGATCTCATCAATCCCTGGGGCTTTGCCGCTGTGGAGTTGTTTGACTACCTCAGCGACTTCCACCAGAAATTGACGACAATCCCCATCATCCTCCAGCTCTGCCTCTACCACAGAGGGCGTGTCAGCTGGATTTAGGAGTTCCTCAAAGTGCTCCTTCCACCGCTCTATTACCTCCCCAGTTGAGGTCAACAACGTCCCATCCTTACTGTATACAGCTTGGATGATTCTTCGCTTCCCCTCCTAAGGTGGCGACGGTTTTCAGAAGCACCTTGGTGCCGACCGAAAGTCCTTCTCCATGTCTTCTCGAACTTCTCCCACACCCGCTGCTTTGCCTCTGTCACGGCAGAGGCTGCAGCCTCGGGCCCGTCGGTACCCTGCAACTGCCTCCGGAGTCCTCCGGGATAACATATCCCGGAAAGACTCCTTCTTCAGTCGGACGGCTTCCCTGACCACCGGTGTCCACCAGGGCGTTCGTGGGTTACCGCCCCTTGAGGCACCTAAGACCCTATGACCACAGCTCGCCACCGCAGCTTCAGCAATGGAAACTTTGAACATTGTCCACTCAGGTTCAATGCCCCCAGCCTCCACAGGGATGCCCGAAAAGCTCCGCCGGAGGTGCGAGTTGAAAGTCCGTCGGACGGGGGCCTCCTCCAGACGTTCCCAATTCACCCGCACTACCCGTTTGGGTTTACCAGGTCTGTCCAGAGTCTTCCCCCACCCCCTGACCCAACTCACCACCAGATGGTGATCAGTTGACAGCTCTGCCCCTCTCTTCACCCGAGTGTCCAAAACATACGGCCTCAGATCAGATGAAACGATTATAAAATCGATCATTGACCTTTGGCCTAGGGTGCTCTGGTACCACGTACACTTATGAGCATCCCTATGTTCGAACATGGTGTTTGTGATGGACAATCCATGACTAGCACAGAAGTCCAACAACAGACAACCACTCTGGTTTAGATCAGGAGGCCGTTCCTCCCAATCACGCCTCTCAAGTATCTCCATCATCACCCACGTGTGCGTTGAAGTCCCCCAGCAGAACTATGGAGTCCCCTACTGGAGCCCCATACAGGACTCCATTCAAGGTCTCCAAGAAGGCCGAATACTCCGAACTCTTGTTTGGCGCATATGCACAAACAACAGTCAGAGTTTTCCCCCCCATCACCCGCAGGCGTAGGGAGGCGACCCTCTCGTCCACCGGGGTAAACTCCAACGCAGCGGCGCTCAGCCGGGGACTTGTGAGTATCCCCACACCCGCCCGGCGCCTCACACCCTGGGCAACTCCGGAGTAGGAAAGAGTCCAACCCCTATCCAGGAGTACGGTTCCAGAACCGAGACTGTGCGTAGAGGTAAGCCCCACCAGATCTAACTGGTAGCGCTCCACCTCCCGCACAAGTTCGGCTCCTTCCCCACAGAGAGGTGACGTTCACGTCCCCAGAGCCAGCCTCTGCCGCCCAGGTCTGGTCCGTCGAGGCCCCTGACCTTCGCCGCCACCCATATGGCAGCGCACCCGACCCCAGCGGTTCCTCCCACAGGTGGTGGGCCCATGGGATGGAGAGAGAGGAGCCACGTAGCTTTTTTGGGCTGTGCCCGACCGGGCTCCGTGGCAAACCCGGCCACCAGGCGCTCGCTGACGAGCCCGCCGTCTGGGCCTGGCTCCAGACGGGGGCCCCGGGCTTCCTCCGGGCAGGGTCCCTCGATCCCTTCCTCGATTTGTCATAGGATTTTTGAACCATTCTTTGTCTGGCCCCTCCCCTGAGACCACTTTGCCATGGGAGACCCTACCAGGAGCACAAAGCTCCAGACAACACAGCCCTCAGGTTCATAGGGACACACAAACCTCTCCACCACGATAAGGTGATGGTTCCCGACTTGATCCCGACTTGCTCTGACGTCATGCACACGTGGGCAACGATAATCTCACGAGAGCAAGGCGGCGGCAGTTCTGAGACGCAGGCAGCGCAGTTGCTTTTCACCGACTGCAAGAGCCAGGCGGACCCAGAGCATGCTGGGAAACGCCGGCTTCTCAGCTGATTTAACAGCTGATTGGTTTACAACATGATGACGTTTGATATAAACTTTTTATTGTTTTTTTAATCGGAGGGATTTTAGTTGCTATTTGTCTGATTTAAAGACTTATTCTGTACAGAACACACCTTAGATGGCTGATAGTGATGTTAAGAAGTCAGAGAGACTAAATCTGTTCAGATCAAGGATCATCTCCAGTCTGTTGTTAATTAAAATCAGCAACAGATTGCATGTAGAACATTCTGAGAGCTACTCTGTCATAATTAAAACAACTACAGAGTGTGTACCAGCTGATCTGTGGGTCTGATTATATTTTATTAAATCATAATCTCACCATAGTGTTTTTGTCACTGCCTGTCCAGTCTGAAGGCTGCTGGAATCGGATGGAAACTGTCCGACTTTACTGCAGCTTTTTTTTTTTCCCCTGCTGCTGCCGCCTGCTCTCGTCCACTTTACAGGCGAGGCGCAGTTCATCTCGAACGAGCCTATTGGTTCGTCTCTAGGCGACTGGCGATGACGTCATCACAAACGGACAGTGTTGTCATTCCTGAAATGTGGGAAGCGTCTGTCTTTGTAATTGGTTCTTTTTAAAAGATTTCATCGTCCTTTAACCACCAAGACTTAAAAAATGTAAGTAACGAGGTACAATCAGATACGTGATGTGTAAGTAAAGTTCTTATCATTCGCAAAGACAAAAACAATGTAAGCAAACAAACATCCACAGCCGACAAAAACAGGTTCAAACATAAAAGACCGTGTGATTCGCGCTAGAATAAGAGGGTCTATAACCATGTTATAAAGGTAATCTAATTCATACATGTTTTGTTAGCTAATGATGGTTGTGTGCATTTTCAGGGCGGACTACTGGAAGTCACAACCAAGGAAATTCTGTCAGTACTGCAAGTGCTGGATTGCGGACAATAAGCCTGTGAGTAGGCCAAAAGATGCAGCTGATGTTGCTGAGAAACTTATCCACATAATTCATAATAATGTTCATGTGTCTCCTTGTGTTTGTTTTGCTCTGCAGAGCGTTGAGTTCCACGAAAGGGAAAAATCACAAAGAAAATGTGGCTGCAAAAATCTCAGAGGTATTAACTTTTCTATAGGATATATATATATATATATATATATATATATATATATATATATATATATATATATATATATTACCTTTTTCTTAAGAAAGGATTCAATCACTCCACATAGGTGTAAAGTGCTGCCCACTTCTAATTTAGTACATTATATGATCTCCAGAAATTAATTACACTAAAGAATAAGTGTTTTACTTCAAATGATGAGCTGGATGTTGATTTTTAGTAATGGTGTGACACGTATCGGCAGTTCTGCGCAACCTGACTAAACAATAAAGTTTAACAACGTTAAAAGTTAATTTTGTTCCCCATTAAAGTAAAAACATCAATGTTCAGGTCACGTGAGCTAAGTTTCATATTGTGAATGAACTGCTGCACATAATCTATATCAAATGAAGGTTCTCAGTGACGCACACAGCCAAGAAAAACATGCCCGTCCTCAAGACTGTCCAAAGAGATAAGGTCCAGACAAAAAAAAGCTCTCTTTTTATTGGCTACTAGCTGCTGCCAATCATCTCACTTTATCTTTCTTTCTGCAGATTAAAAAGAAGAGTGTTGACAAAATGAAGCAGGAGGAACGTATGTCTAAAGAATTTAAGGCAATGGAGGAGGCTGCACTGAAGGCATATCAGGAAGATCTGAAGAGGATGGAAAAGGAGTCAGAAGGTAATTTTTTTTTTGACATTTTATTGAAATGATGTGTCACGTGGGCTACATGAGGAGCTTAACTTTAATTCATGTTTTTGTGTGTTAGGATCAAGTTCATCTGCCCAAACAACAACACAGCCACCCCCACAACCTCAGGCAAAACCTCAGGCAAGGCCCGAGACAAGACCCCAGACAAGACCCCAGACAAGACCCCAGGCCAAAAAACAGCAAAAGAAAGCGAAAGCAAGCGAGAAGTCCAGAGGCCAAAGAGAAGCGCAGGTTTGGGTTGAAGGACAGACAGACGATGGACACACGTACTATTACAACACAATAACTGGAGGTGGGGAGAACCTAAAACACATACATTACATTGTCCTGTACACTCACACAATATTTTTATACTTGTACACTGTATGGTCAAAGTGACTCTTTCCAACATTGTTGTGGTGTTTGTATTTTAACTGCAGAATCTACATGGGAAAAACCAGGGGGTTTTCATGGAGAAAACTCCACCTATGCACAGCCTGGACAGACTGAGGTTAATGTTTTTTAGATTCTGTGCATTTTTAATTTGGTTTTACTTTTTTCAAACTCTGTTGGATGCAGGTGACTTGTATTTATACGTTAATATTGTGTTTGGCTTTAGAGCTCTTCAGGCTGTCCTTGGATGGAAGCCATCAGTCCTGATGGTTATACATATTACTACAACTCAGAGACTGGAGGTGGAATATTTCGTTATTCATCTGAAATGATCATTTAAATACCACTGTCATTTCTGGATTCCATTTCTTATTATTTACGGAGAAACTGTCTGATAATCACATGTTCTATCTTCCTCACCTCACAGAGACCAGCTGGGAGAAGCCAGCGGGCTTTTCTTCGAAGGAATCATCTGGATCTGGATCCAACAAAGAGGACGAGAGTCAGAAGGAGCCATTAACCCCTCAGGCAGAGCCGTCCTTGGGAGGAGAAGAGAGCTCCAGCGAGGCCGCGGCATCTCAGGAGGCTCAAGTTCCTGAACAAGCCAGCCAGCAGCCAGATGCCTCAAAGGTCAGCTTCAGGGTGAGAGGAGTCCTGGTAATGAATGAGAATTAGTACAGAACAAATGTAACATCTGCTTGTCAAGATTCTGTGTAAAAAAATAAATAAATCATTCCAGACCTTCACACTTTTTTTTCAGAAAAGGAAAGCAGAAGCAGAGCCATCAGAAAAGGAGGGAGAAGATAAAATGAGTGATGATGCTCCTAAAGAGGCGCCCGAAGAAATGAAAAAAGAGCAAGATGTCCAAAGCACGAGAGCTGAACCCGAGAAAGAGAAGAAAAAGGAAGAGGTGGCACCAGTGAAGATACGAAACAAAAGGCCAAAAGCTGCCAATCCATATGGGGCGTGGGAAGAGATCCAAGAAGAGGAGGATCCATAGTAAGTGCTGTTTAAATGGTTGATTAGGATATTGCTAGGCTGACTGATGTGCAGCCTTTAGACTATGATACAGACTAAAGACCTGTGCCAGTAGCTACTAAAAAGGCTCTAACTGCTCCTTTTTGTTCTTTCAGTTCCAAGGTGGACTTACAGCTGCCTCAAGTGGAGGGAAGCACCATCAGCACTCCAGTCGACCTGCCGCCAGAGCCAAAACCAAAGTTCAGGGAACGCATTATCACTTCCCTTGGAGAGGAAGGCGGACCTGCTTCATTCAGGAAAAACAAGACACAGAACGGCAAATCCCGGAGCCTCCGACAAAGAGACAACGACGACGACTGACCCAATCGCATAAAAACTTTATGCAGTAGAAGACTTTTACACAAATAAAAACTCTCTTTCAACTTTTGACATATTAATGAACCCTTTTTTGATTTTTGAAGTGTAAATGTATTAGGAGTGGGTTTTTTCTTACATAAGATGCACAATATTTTTTTTTCAGGAATTTGTTTTATTGTAGACAAAGTAAAAAATGCTGTTTAAATTAATTTTTTTTACCATTGGACACAATCCATGCCCTTTTCTTTGTACTGGTATCTGTTAGATAATTAAGGTGTGCAAGTGTGTGTATTGTCATTTTATCCTGCAGTCTGGTAAAGGCAAATACACTTATACAGAGCAATTTAAATAAAACTTTTTGTAATTTTCATATTTGTATTTGTTTACCATTGTTAGTAATGAAAAGCTAGTAATGCATCCCCGTGAAAGATACTGAAAACAACTTTGTCAGCAAAATGATATTGAAAATGTGCTGGTCAGCTGGCACACACATGTAGGGTGTGTGTTTTGGTGAGTGTGTGTAAAGCTGATAGGTGGTTTTACCACACCCTGATTGGCAAAGAACCATGAAGGATACTTACAGACAATAAACAGTCCTGATGCCTGTTTACGTTAAAGGTAAAAAGTCAGCTTTACTGTACTTCACTATGAAGGTTTTACCGCTTTGAGCTCATGCTCATTTAGGAAACTTGGCAGATGTTCCAAACTGACAGGACAAAAGGTTTGATGACTTGGACAGCCACATTTCTACTTGGAGGACAAATGCTAAAATCTAGTGATGGCAAGATGAAGCCTCATGAAGCATTAAAGCTTTTCAGCAAAGTGGTTTGCAAAAGGGATATTTCTCTCTTTGTTTTGTTTGACCTGTTTGTCAAAGAGTGTAAAACAGGCAGTTATAGGCTATTACAGATGATCTAGTGATCTGTGATACACTATCAGACATGGCTTTAGTGCCAGTAATCAATTTCCACCTCATCCATTTAGAGCCATATAGTGCATATTTTCTTTTGGTATAATATAATCAACATAACTGTATAATCAACGGATTTCCTTAAGAGGAATGTGGCTATCAAACATGTAAATCGATCCTTTGGGTCACAAAATAATAGGAGTGGCAATATTAGTTGGCTAATCTAAAACTGGAAAGTGGCAATGGTTTAACTGGGCAGAGGGCGGTGAATGTGTCTGTGTAGATCATGGATATGAAATAAAACCACTTCTTAAACCAGTCACATGGTACGGACGGGCAGCGAGGCTTTAGATGTCATCAATGATGTTATCTGTCTAAAACGATACAAGCCTTGATACGTGCTTCACGGACAACTTTCCCGATTTCTCGACACATACGTCAAAGCTTTAGCACAGAAAGTATCACTGCAAAAAACATGTTGAGAAAAATTGACATTGTGATGTATATTTTATTACAAAAATAAAAACCTTAATGAGGGGTAAACTGCAGTTGTCTTACATGCCTTATTTGCACAAGCGTAAATTTATATTAAAATAATATGTATGTCTGCCCTGATGTGCTGTCACAGTACTGTAAGATGCCTCAAACGTACTTAACAGACAGTATATGATGTAATGGATGCATTATGTTCCATAAAACATTTGACAGACTGTTGTGGTGTGGTGGGTGTCAGTCTGCAGACTCTGGTGGTTTCACACTTCTGCTCTCCACCACCTCCAAAAGAGCCTCCTTCTCCGCATGTTCAAGTACATCAGAGATCAGATCATCAAGAGCCTCCCCTCCTCTCATGAACTCCTAAACATGAAGCAGAACACATGTGACATTGATTTTGAAAAAAAGCAATAAAGATTCAACTATTTACATCAGTTTATATCTTTTATCATATATCAGTTTGGCTGGTTGAAAATCACAAAAAATACAAATATGAACAGTGTCTTGGGATTTATGCAGAATTTAGAGACACGCTGACGCCCCCTAATAATATCTTACCTTAATATCCCTAGTAACATATCCAGTCCTGTGGTCTGTGACACGATCCTGGCTAAAGTTGTATGTACGAATCCTCTCTGACTGGGAACGTGTTCCCACCTGTAGTAAGACATGGTTAAATAGGACAGAGATCTTTGAATATCACATCCCTTTGGCTGGTAAAAATGTGTTGTTAAATGAGAACTCTTGCAGGAGGAGTTCACTCACCTGCTGCTTTCGTGCTGTATGCCTCTGCTCAGTCTCTTTACCCATCATGCTCTGGTAGAGCCGGGCCCTCAGCACACGCAGGGCCGTGTCTCGGTTTTGCAGCTGGGAGCGAGTCTGCTGACACTCAGCTGTTATACCTGTTTGGGGGGACTAGATAAGCATGGAAAGTTCTGATGCTTAGATGTCACAAAAGCAGAACTTCCTCTATTCTGGAATAGTTCCAGAACTGGCATGTGTTACCGGTGGGAAGATGAACAATCCGCACTGCACTGTCTGTTGTGTTTACACTTTGGCCCCCAGCTCCGCGAGATCTGAATGTGTCGATGCGAAGATCCTTTGGATCAATGTGGACGTCAAACTGTGAAAACAAAAAGCACAGGACAAAAATAGAGACATACTGCATGTTTTACTTTTTAGTGCTAATTAACACAAACTGAAAAAGCAGAGTGTAAAGTGTACCTCCACTGGCTGAGGCAGAATAATGACAGTCATGGTTCCTGTGTGGATACGCTGCATCCTGGAGGAGAGGCCCACCTCAGGGATCCGTTGCACCCGGTGTGTTCCTCCTTCATGCTTCAGATGTCTGTACACATTCTCACCAGCTAGTCTTACTGCTGCATGGTGCAGACCACCTGAGAGACACAGTCAATTAATGTAGGAGTTCCCATATTTTTTCTATCATGCCACTCCTTGAAAGTGACAGATATTTAGATTTTTTTTCTCACAGCAAGAAAAGCACAGGAGGAACTAATAACATTAAAAAAGGCACCTTTACAGTAAGTATTGCAATGCTGCCACTGATATTGTCATCAGCTAAATCACGTCATGTGTATACCCCTCAGCGATGGCTGCAAAGGATAAATGATACAGTACTGTTAGACAAAAATATGAATTACCATACTCAGCAGGTGTGAAGTTCAGAAGCTCAAAGTCCCAATTCTTGTAAGAAGCAAAGCCCTGGTACATGTCAAACATTTCTCGGGTGAACTGTTGACAGATGTCACCTGAAACCACAAGAACAGATATTAGGAAAAAAGCTGTAACGGTTCTTTAAATAAGCCAATAGTGAAAAAAATAAAATAAAATGTCATACCTCCTGTTGTTCGTCCTGATACAACCTCCAGCACAATATTACTGGAGTCAAGAGGGTCGATGGGCACAAGAGCTTTGATCAACTGGAGAGAAAGAAGATACTCATTAGCTGTTTTTTTTAACACATTTCTACACATATTTGACCATGCATTTGTGTTCTCACATCTTTTCTTAGGGCCAAAATCTTGCAGGACATTTGTGCTTCTTCCTCCTTTAAGAGCTGGATCAATTGGTCATCTTCATCTTTGGTAGCAGCTGAACGTGCAGTGAGGAAGAGAAAGCAAAGATCATGGCATTTGCATTGTAAGAAACGTTGATGCTAGCTGCTTTAAGAGTGACTTTCACTAATATTATTAAAGAAAAATCTGCAAATGTACAGCTGGAAATATATGATGGATATTGTGACACAATAATAATAAAAATAACAACATGAACACCAAATGCGCTCAGTAATACAGATTACAAACTTGTATTTACTTGCAAGACATTCTAATACAGTTAAAGACCTTGAATGTCTAATGTGCAACTTGGGAACACATTTAAAGTATCTCTGTGGCACTGTTAGTGAGTTTATATTTGGTATATTACATGTTTAGAACTGTATTTCTTATGTCACTAAGAAACACTATTATATGTATATTTGGACAATTATTACTGACATAAACAAACAAAATACTCACTATGAAGAAATGAAAGGACTTCCTCAAGGTCTTTTAGGGCTTCTTCAATACTCTCAAACACATTTGCCAGAGGCAGCAGATCTGCGTGTTTCTTACTAAGCACTTTTCTGTCCGATTCGCTGAGATATGCATGCTGTAACTTCTTGCTGAGGTCTCTGAACTCCTCCATGAGCTGCTGAAGATACCTCTGAACAGACTCAGTCTTGTACAAGTCCCCCAAATCACTGTAATAGAGGCGTCTTGGTGCTACTGTACCCCAATGTTGCGCTTGTGTTCTGTTGTGTCCCGTTAGTGTCCTCCATCCTGCTCTTCTCCCTCTGTTGCTGTAAACTACACGGCTACACAAAGAGCACAGTCGAGACCAGGGACTGACGAGCATTTGACTACATTTAAAGAGCAATAAGTGAAGTAAAAAAATAATATAACGCCACAACTGTTGTTCAAGTGTTCACAACAACTGTCATTCTGTTTCGGTAGCTCGCCGTTCAGTGACTCCTACGCTACGCAACAGAGACCGGATGTAGTTTGGGAAACAAGGTCGAGGAGAAAACGAGAACTCTGGGACTTGTAGTTTAATCGTATCGACAAACCCAATCGACCATCTAATAATTGCCTAACAAATCTGCAATAAAGTGCCATTCATAGCCAGCTGGTGTCAAAATGTCAAACTTTAGAGCAAGTGAAATTGGTAAGATATTAACTAACTATAGTTAGCGTGCTTATTGACAAACAATAACTTATGTTGAAGTCTGTCTAACGTTAATTAACTAGCTAGCATATGTGTTTTGAAGCTTTTAACACGCTATTAACCTTTATGTGCTAACTGTAGCCCAGTAGCTAGCTAGCTACATGTTTAAAACGTTAACAATTTGTGACGTGTTTAGGGGTGACCGAAATTAAAAGATGGCTTCTAGTAAGACCTTAGGTTACTTTTTGGCTGCCAACCTATACTTTATAAATGGGACTGCTAGCTAACGGTCAGCTGGTAAACAAAAACTTGAATACACTTTTTATTAACACTTTTTAGGAACACAGGATAAGTCTGGGTTTACATTAACCAAGGCAGTGGAGGATGTCAGCCAACACAGCCATGCCCAGACTGAGGCCCTGAAAGAGAAAAGGAAGACACTCATCTCCCTGCAGGTTCACCATACACCTAATATAATTTTCACTGTTGGCTCAAGCCAACACTTATAATTAACACAATTATTCTCTCCAATATACACTTTACCTTTATTACCTTTTAGCAACAGTAACAGCATACGTTGTAACAGAGATAGAAGAAGTGGATACCACAGTGGAAGTGCTGCCTTAATAGATACATAGTAGATGGCAATTAAATAATTAATACAAATATGCTGGTCTTATGTAGCCATATTTTTCAGAAATTGGTCATTAGGTGTGCAATGTAATTTGCAAGAAAAAGATTTGAGTGTGTACCAATGCCACAGCAGTCATTAAAAAATAGGGTTTATTGTATAAAATGTCCTACTTTATTTGTGGTTATTACAAATACATTATTATTAAGGAATATGCATCCATGCAATACAATTATAAGGAATAGACAAGTTGACCACTCGCTCTTAACCCTTGTATAGTCTTCAAGTCAACCATGAAAAAAAGTTATCGCATTTTCTGACATTTTTGTCACTTTTTCAATGTAGTGGGTACTTTTTTTGATGTTTTTTCCAAAGTTGTTTAAGATTTCTAATTATGACATTTTCAGCTTATTTCAAGGCCCATTTTATGTGATGAAAAAACTGAAAATGGTTCAAATTTGACCCGAGGACAACATGTGGGTTAAAAAGCTGGAAGAGTGTCATCTACCTGCCTATTTCAAAGTTCTCACAAGGGGAGTAAACACTGATTTGAACATTTTGTCTTGCCTCCTTTTTCAGGAAACTCTTTCAGAGGTTGAGAAGATAGGTGGCATGGCAGAACAGGAGCTGAGATCTAAAGCGAGGAACCTCTTAATGCTTGAGGGTGAGATGGAGCACCTGGAGCTGCAGACAACAGTCTTGCATGATCGCTGTGCATCCATCCGCAAAGAAAATACAGAACTCCAGATGGGTATAAGCGAGGAGGAGGAGAACGCTCGCATGGCACTGGCAGGGTTCAACACTTACCGAAACAAGATGGAGGTTCACAGAGCAGCTCTTTTGCATGCAGCGAGCCGGACAGAGGCCCATAAAGAGCTGGAGGACAAAAGAGCACTTGTCAGGATGCTGATACAGAAGAAAGAGGAGCTGAAGGTAGATTTGGAGGATCCAAATGGAAATGCGGTGCAAATGGCAAAGGTGGAGAAAATGAACTGGATAATTCTAAATTATATTGACATTTTAAATGTTACATATCATGCTAATTGTTAATCTGCCATAATTCTTCTTTTCCGCAGAGTGAGATTGATGTTCTGAAGGGGGAGATCTCTTTGATGGGTGAAACTATAGCTAAAACGAGAGAGAAAGTGCAAAAAGAGTGTGATATTCATACCCAGATAAAGAAAGACATAGAGGTATGGCAAAGAGAAGTGGAGAATTTATAGTCTAAAACTAACAATTATTTTCATCATCTATAAATCTACAGATTTTTGACGTACAAAGATATCAGGACTTAAGACCACGTTCATAGTTTTATCCCAAATGAGCTCATTAAACTGAATTGTTACAGATCCAGAACAAGCGCTATGAAGCCATTGTGAAGCGCCTCCGCTGCCAACTGAGCAGGGCCCAGGCTGCCCACAGGTAAAAATAAATGCACATGCAACGCCATCTAATTTATAATTTTTTTAAGTGTCTTGTACAGATGATAATTCCTAAATGTGTGGACAACAATCCAAAAGTAAAGATAGCACACTACTGCTCTTAAAGCCAGCAGACAGTTTTTTAGTTTTTAATACATTTAGAATGTGAACTTTCAAAACATCATATTATTGAGTCAAGAAAATAATTTACTGTACCACCTAGAAGTTTATTGTTAATGATATGCATCTCATTTCATTATGTCTTTTCATTTCATGTTAATTTGGAGGCTATTTAGAGGCAAATTGCTCCTAATGCAAAAACGTTCCACCTTGTAAACGCTGCCAAACTGTGCCTGCTTTACTTAGGCAAATGTCTGAAGATGTCTACCACATGGAGAGAGAGCTCGCCCAGTTCAAAGGGCAGCTGGTGTCGTCTCAGGACTCAGCGGCCAGTGGTCATTAAACTACAGTGGCAGGCTTGTCTAAATTGGATGAACATGGTTTATGTCAACATCTCATTTGGATTGTTTTTATATCAGATTGAAAGTAAGCTTGTAGTTGTTATAGGTCCGAGTGTTACAGGTAGTAACAGGTTGCTAATGAACAAATGAACAGCTGGGGGCAGCAGTGTCAACTAGAAGTCTAACTGTTTTATTTCATTACAAAACCCTCACCTTGACTGTTATACAGTAGTTTGATAATAACATTTATTGCTGAATGTGTTCCTTTAAAATGCACAACGTTTTGTCAGAGAGATAACTGTAGAAGTATTAAAATACTTTTCTGTTTTCACATTTTTTTAATTTACTTTGATAACAGGGCAGCACGCACTTTCCTGTGCCTGTTCTGAGACTAAATTGCAGGCGTAGGGTAGATTTTAGGTTGAGTTGGGACATCAGTTTGTCCACTCACTGTCCACAACAATGACCCATGCAGAACAGAAGCCAAGTGTCTAGTCTAACTGTCAATGTGATGGTGTTGTTTTGGTACACGCTGTTCCAGCTTCTGCTTCACTGGGTCGCTTGATGGTCTGCGAGGTGACAGTCCCACTGCCGGCTAACAAGGGCGTGACTGTGCCACTTCAGCCATAACTTGAAACTAATAAAACAATGAAACTGCCTTTTCAGAAAATTGTTGTCATGCCCTTATAGAATTGAAAAACAAAAAACATTGTGCTGGTACTTTTTTTTTTTACTTTTGTGTTACCTATTATCTGCAGAGATGATGTGTTTGCCAGCTTTCCAGATCTTACCTGGCATAATTAGTCAACCATTAAATAGCAAAATGACCAATTTCAAGACAAATGCATGCAACTATTTGAAATGTAAAAATTAATCTATAACATATTTGCGGTAGGTATTGAGCACCAAACTGTGTGTGTACTAACGCATAGTACCTACAGCTTTAATATACTATTAGGGAGTCTGGTTGAATGTGTGGGAGGTGAAGGGCAACGTGTGATGATTTACCCAATAGTTAGTAGTGTTTTCATTACCCACTCAACCACAAATTGTAGTTTAGTGGGCCATTTCCTTAAAGATGCCCTTGGGGAATCTATCCAGCCAGTCTGGCTGCCTGCTTTACCGCAGTATTGCTCTGTCTGGCTGACCTTATTAGCCTGTTCTCAGCCTGACAGCCCTCTCCTCTGTCTGCTGTGCTGCTTATTCCCTGGGCCCCTCCACTCAAGCTGTTGAAACATGCAATCACATTTTTACACACATACAGTCAAATGTGCATCAAACTGCCCAAAACATCCTCTTAGAAAGTGGATGGACAGTATACATAGAAACATACCCTGCAATGTAACTGCCCCTCCCCCATTTGAGCGTTTACATTGTACAGTACAAGCACATGTACACTCCTTAACAGGTTGATCTTTTAAAATTCACCACACATGGCTATTTATTTTTTTTAACCTTGGATTTTTTTTGTCAATTTATTTCTGTCACATACAACTTTTATTCTTATGAAGGACTCAGAAATAAAGTTCCAGTATGCCTTAGTGGGGTAGCCTAAAAATCTAGACGCATGCTAGCGGCAGCAGATGTAATTGGCAGGGTCAGTCTAGCAACTCTCCGTTGGCTTTCGAGCTGGAAAAACCTAATTGTGGTCAGGCCAATCACGTCGTGTATAGAGTCGGTGGGTGGGCTTAACATAAGGACTTGAATTCCCTTCTACTTAAAAAACAAAAAAGATGACGGCTGCTGCTGGCAAACAGCGGTCTTTCCAACCTGCTTTGGAAGTCTAGGAGTTAAGCTTTTCTTTGAGAAAAGAACAAAGAACAGCACTGTAGTCAAAAGTTAAATGTATCAACTAGCATTGCTCTGGTTGGTCGTAGCGCTATCCTATTACATGTAGAGGGAATTTGATATACAATCGTTTATCCCGCCCCTCGGATTGAGCCCTGCCAATGGTGAGTTCCCAGACCCAACATCTTGATGTGGGTCTGGCTTGTCAGGGTTTTAGTGGGGAGCTGATAAATTAAAATTCAGTGTGCATTAATTGTTTCAATATATCAAGAGTTTCCGACTCTGAGGAGCAGTTCCTGCAGCAAGATACTTTGTAAGAAACTGCCAGTCACATCCTCCCAGTCCAAGGCCGACATTAGGCCTTGCTAATTATGGAATGAATTTAACACCAGCCCTCAACCACATGCTGGTTTTATTTATTCGGCTGTGACACATTTGTCTACTCCACTCTGGCATCAACCGTCACTTCAACATACACTTGGCTGCTGAAATAGAGAACATAGAGGGGGAGCATTGGGATTTATAAAAATAAACTGATGAATGTATGACAATTAAGAGTTGTTGTTTTGGATGATTCATTTTGTCATCTTTAATTAGGTATGTCATTATATATATCATATCTATTATCATTTTTACAACTCTAAGAGTTATTTTACCATTCCCATAAAAACAAGTTATTATTCAAATATTTTTCTCATTTTAAACTGGCCTGTCTCCCTACAAGAATCATCTCTTTTACTTTGTTTCCCCCGTTGATGAATGAGTATGCCAATAAAACATGCTTGGCAAGCTTTCACATCGACTGAGAAGCTCTCTGCAGGATGGCTGCTCATTTATTTATTTATTTCTCTGTGAAACTGTGTCATCTTGAGTTGATGCAGTGCACCATTTATTCCTTTTTCCTCTTCAACAATATTGGGTCAATAGAGAAAGTAGTGGAAGGTGAAGAAATAATGTCTATAAATTGCAATAACTCAGTACAGATAAAGTCACTGTTTAATTAGTTGTCATATGGACTCTATGTCCTATAATGTATTTCAATTAGTTAATATGACAACCAGATGTGTGCTGTTAAATTATTTTATTTTATTAAAAAGCAACATTTAGACAGACTAGGTGCAAAAAGGTACAAATACCAGACTTCAAGTAAAAGTGTTTCTGTAAATATTCTTTTGACAAATTCTGATTGTTATTACAGAAATTTATCCTGAATTGTATTTTTGCATTTTCTCACTGAGAATACCATCAATAGATTCCCATCAATTGGCATCCACAAGATAACTGAGTTAGTAATGTTATTGTGTCAAGCCCTCATGAGCTTATAAGATACAACAAATACGTTCAGACAAGAACATATCTTGTTACATGGAACATTACATGACAATTGTGCTTCACAGAATAACAGATCATAATTATAAACATACAATTGCAGAAAGCATGCTTTCTCCATCCTTGAATGAAGACAGTTTTGTTTGTACTAGATTCCAGGCTTTAAATCTTTACCCTTGTCATAGAAGCAGAATGACAGCCTGTTATTTCTCTGCTGCATTTTGTTTCACACAGTCGCACCTCTGCTTACCTCTCAGTAAGGTTGTACTCCTCGTGCATGACTAAGGGTGTCTGACGGGCTAATTTATGGTTGCTTGCACCTCCTGTGGCTCGCTGCCCATGTATGTTGTGTGGAGGCAAACACAGCTGACTTGGATTGTATGAGAAATCGTTATGTGCATGCCTCGAGTGTTGGTTTTTGTGTAATAAATTCCTGAACTCCTAACTACCGTAGGCTGAGGTGTATTTACTGCCGAATTTGGCAGAGCGGCCAACATAACATTAGAGGTGTAAAACAATTATTATCCGGACTGCAGGAATATCTCATTTGGTCTTCAAAATGCATTTATGTTTTCATGTGCACCTTTATCTGGTAGCACTTTACTGATTTTATCTCACATGCACAATTTGTGTGTACGTGTTTGTGTGTGTGTGTGTGTGTGTGCAGGTCAATAGTGGAACATTTTGTCTGACTCCTGTGACAGCCATTTAACTTTTGCTTTGGGTGTCTGCCGTCTCATAGAAAGGTACATCTGGGGACTGTTCCAAGAAGCTGGCAAACTGGAATCCTTTCTGAGAAAAACACTTTTTTTATGAGCCCCAGGTTCCAGAAATGAGATGCTTCCAGGTTTTATCAGCAAAGTCACTATACTTAAAGAGATTCAAGTTGCTATTATAAAAGACAAACATAACTTTTTTTAGCTTATGGACTAATAATTGTAGCTCTGCTTCCAACTCTAAACAAAACAGACACCTTGCTGATATCTCATAGTCATCAACAACTGACTCCCAACCAGCAGCTGGTGAGTAGTGGCTGCCACAGCTGACTCAAGTGTGTACACAACCAGCTGAGCTGTTTATTGTGTTCATTACCACACTGAGTAAAGATTTCCTCCGTGACTTCAGCAGTTCAGTCACACCCAATACGAGGAGATGCGCCCCAAATTACCATCCTTTGTATTTTCCATGTCGTAGCAGTCAGCAGAGAATACAGGATTTGTTTGCTCTTGATCTCAGACTGATGAACTTAGTTTCAGGGGCCGATCTAGTCCCAGAGAAACCTATGTTCCAATGCTACGGGTAATTGTTTGCTGTGGCTTTAAGAAGGGCAACAACTCAGTATGGCTTTACCTCCAGAGACCTGAGAGAGTTTATTTACCTTCTTTTTGTTTGTACAAGTAATTGCTGTCTCTGTAAAGTTATCCTGAGAACTCAGAGAAGGTACAATCTCACAAAGCTGACCAATTTTGACTTATAAAATAGTTCCCTAGTATGTGTTTGTGCAGGGGGGTTGTAGTTTGTGTGTGGAAAACCAAATTAAAAAGAAGAGAGGAGGGAATATCCCTCAGCTGTCAGCGCTGAACACACAGGTGAAACCACTGGGATCGTGCTGGCCTCTAATTGCTCCCATTGGTTCTTGTTAGACTAAACAACACTAGCTTGCTACAAACAAAAACTTGCTGATTTCTAAACCAGCTGCCTTATTTTCACATTGCTTTAATCTGCTCAGTTATGCAGTAATAATTGTCAGTATATGACCAAAAGCTTCTCCTTAATTCTTTCAACTTAAGCCCACTGGGTGGGTCACAAAGGTTGAGAGCTGTGCCCTTTTATCTGCACACAGAAACCAGATAAAGGTGTTGAGTTGTGTGAGCTATTATAGGGTGTGGCTGAGCATGAGTCTGAGGAATGTATTGATTTGCACAGGCACAACATGGTCCACAGTGTTAGTGTGACTTTGTATCGGGAATGTGGGATGAGGGAACTTGAGAGCCTAACGTGTCTAAAAGGTTTCGCTTAACTCCAGGAAATAACCCAGGCCAAAAATAGATGTAATAAATAAAACCTTTAACACACACACACGCACTCACGCACACACACTCCTGTAACAGATCCCCACCCTGCTATGTACCTGAGCAAACACTCATGGTATCTATGGCCTTTTTTTTTTTTTAAATGCACACATTTTAGGACACATTCAGCAAGTCTTTGTCTTAACATCAACTTACATCATATAATACATGTGGGCGGCATGCAATTGTTGTTTGCTTATAAACGCATGACCACTTGTCAGTGAAAATAATGAAGGCGTGAAGTGATTTATTTAGACTCAAATTAATCATCAATTCACTTGAACAGACAACGGTATACACAAACAATATAATGTGTAAATGTGCAATATCTGGTCCTGCTGCCAAATGTACATCTGGAAGCGTGTCGCATCAGTCACACACCCAGCAGTGAGTCATTTTTTTAAATGCTGCTCAGCATTTTGCCAGTTTTAATCCTCCAGCACTAATCATGGTGATGGAGAATATATTCATACAGTTTTACTGAAGTAGAAGTAGCAAAACCATAATTTACTCATAATTTACATTAAATACTCTGTTACAACTAAGTCATTTTGTTTAAATACATGTAAGTGTTATTTTCAAACTGTACTGCAGTATAAAAGTACTCACTATGAAAGCAAATGGGCTCTTGTTAGTGTTACATTATTAATAATTATGCTATTATATTATTATTACTGATGCATTAATATGTAAGCAGCCTTTTAATGATGTAACTGCTGCAGTGTAGCGGATTTTATCCATTGTATGGATTTGGTGGGTGGTTTGAAGTAGAGCTAAAATGATTAATCTGCAACTTTTTGATAATTGATTAATCATTTAAGTAATTTTTTAAGGAAAGTTCACTGTTTTTACTTGTCTATGATAGTGAACTAAATATCTTGGTTTTGGCCGGTTGGTTGGGCAAAACAAGAAAAAACATTTAAAGGTGTCATTTTGAACTCTGCGAAGTTGTGATGGGATTCCTTTGCTATTTTTTTACTTTTAATAGACCAAACAATAAATCCCTTAATGGAGGAAATAACGGGTAGTCTAACTGCTAACATTACTGTCTGGAAGACCAGGCAAGCGGGCCACAGCTATTAAACGTTACAGCCACCATGACAGACCTATGACTGAAACCGCAAGTTTTGACTTCCTCATAATAGAAACATGCAATTTAATTTTGGCAAAACAACTGTGTAGCCTGTTCAGCGGCCGTAGCCGACAAACAGTGAGTCATTTTAAGTCTGTAAGTTGGGTAGAGAGGACCATGAGTTTTTAGCAGTTGTTGCCATAATCTTAAACAGAGAATCTGTGTCTGTCAGTCGGGTAGAGAGGTCCGCGAGGTCATGATGTTTTAGCAGTTGTTGCAGTAATTTTAAAGGGGAACTATGCCGTTTTTTAGCTTATTTTACCTTACCTGAACAGCTTCGGAGTCATTGGAATGGTTATATGACTTTTTTTGAGTTGAATGGTGGTCGTCTCGCTTTCCCCTAACCTTGCAACGTTCAGCCGATGGGCCGCCCTCAGGAAGTATTGCGTGATATCACATCTCACAATGTAACTTATTGCTTCACGGCACGCATTCACCCATTCAGTAACCGGCTAACAAGCTAGCGATGGATTTTTTCACACTATCGTCATGGCTGAGCTGGCAAAAAAGAAATAGAAAGCTAGTAAAGCATTGTCAAAGGAACAAAGAAAGAGGAAACAGCAGTCTGACCGAGCGAGGCAAAGAAATGGCCAAAACTGCATAGCACCCCTTTAACCCGAGAAAGGGTGTCTGTCGGTCGGATACAGAGCTCCGCATGAGCATAAGCTTTTATGACTGTCAACATAGCCCGCATCTAAAGTTAGCTACTCCGCTGCGCTGTGGAGTAATGTCTGGCTGTCTGAGACAAGCGTCTAGCAACATTGTTGGATGATGCGTTCTCAACCTGCCAACCCTGTAAACTTTGAGTCTGGGAAGGAGTATTTTGAATTTGGACTGCTTTTCTTTTAACTATTTTAAACGCTAGCTGTCAGTATTACATATTGCACCTTTAATATCTTCATTTGCAAAGCAACTAGCGACAAAATATATGTAGCTCAGTGACAAGTATGATATGTCTCTTACATCTTTGGCACACTACTTATAAACAGCGTTGTAAGTATACAATCTAGGACACAATATGCTTAACATGCCAGATGTGTGCAGGACAGTAAAAAGCTCTGGCCTCCTTTGAATCTGCGGCACAAGAGATGAAGAGGCTGATTTAGTTCCTCTGCAGCTAGAAAGTAGGGCAGTTACGGCAGCAGCAGGGAGTCCCGGGTCGAGCATTACATCATAAGTGTGCGTGCTAACAGGAGGAGGGGGCCTGCGTCAGCTTGTTTCCTCTCTGCATCCTAATTGCAGATAGAACAGTGGGACAGTAAATTATGAATGAAACTGAGAAGGAAGAAATGGTGGGGAGAAAGAAAAACTCAAGTATCTCTTCCCCACGCCCCCAGTGACAGAGATGGAAAAGCTGTGCGCTATCCCATACATACTGTTCCTCATTTATTCCCACTCACACAGGCACACAGAAACCACAGCTGCAGTTTTATCACTCCGCAGTGAGTTTTTTTTTTTTGGCAAAGACAAACATGAACATCCTCCTCCTCTTTACCCGCCCTGTTCTGTTCTTTAAATGTTCCTATATGACTGAGCGCAAAAAGAAGCTGAGGAAATATTTGTTCTATAAGGAGGAAGTTCCAACAAATTGAAGCTTGTTATTCTTCAGCATTTAAATGTTACATTCCCATCAGCCTCAACTTTGGTTTGTGTTTAGAGCTAGATAGAAAATTCTTATTGTAGTTATTCTATTCCATTCTATTCTACTGTATTCCATGTTAGCATTTAGGCCAACGCACTGCTTCACAGAGCTGCTAGCATAGCTGTAGTCCTCCTGATGTATATGGCAGTGGTCCTGGCAAAGACAGCACTTCTTGTCATATTGCTGTTATCCTCCATGGATATTAGTATATTAAATATTAATATATTTGTGTTGTCCTTTATCCAAAATCATTCAAGCTTCTCTGCTAAATGAAGCAAAAAGAGGTTCTTACAAAGTGATGTTTTCTCCTTCCGTGTTTCAAGATCCAACTTTATCTCCCACAAACACTAGAAATGGAGGTTAAATATTGGTCTTTTACAACATCCCTCTCGCTTCCAGACTGATATAAACACATCATGCAAACAAACCCACCAACCTTGTTCAACTCGTGCTTGTGAAGAGGCTGCTTGTTTACCACTCGCTACTGTACATCAGGTGTGCGTGGGTGTTTAGACGCCAGTATTTGCCTTTTTACTGCTTGTGTTTTCTTTGTGTTTTTTTAAAAGAGCAGCAGAGGTCTGAACGGCCCCAGAAATCATTTTGCTTACATGAAGAGCCCAAACTATTGCAGAAAATCTATTCCAGTAAACGTAGCTTTGTCATTATTTCACAATGCTGCGGCATGTCAGTCACTTGGCACCAACAGAGAGTCCTCAGGAAATAATCCTTCAAAACATGTCGCATTACAAGCTCTGTTGTCACATCTTTCTCTTCTTATTCAGAGCGTCTTGGTAAGCTTTGACACATCACATACAGCTACAAACACACAATACTGAGCAGGTACAAACCTGAAAAGGAAGAGTTTTTTTTCTTTAGGATCTACAGTATTTTACACATTGTGCCCACGCTCTGCCATATATCCTGACTGCAGCCAAAACACTGACCTCTCCTCTCAAAGCCTATACCATTGCTGGTGTGCATGCGTGTTTCTCTGTGTACATTTATCAGTCTGAGTTGGTGTGAGTTGTACTAAGCTTCAATTCCAACATTTAGTTACAAATACAGCATTTGTGTCAATGTTGGTTGGATGAAGAAGAGAAATGAGATCTTGTGTAACTAACTTGAGTAACGTTACTCTATATAATATTTAATGCGAGCACGTGAATGTTGAAATTAATGAAAATGACTATCCCTACATTAGCCGTGATATAAAGAAATGAAGCTCAACGCTAACCTGTTTAGGAGGTAATTAGTCAACTCTGTGTCCTTTTAGGCTCTAAGTTGTCTCCAGCTTTTAAATACATCTCCAATATTTACTCGTGTTTTGCCTCATTTCTGGTTATGCAACCTTTGAAAGATGGCAAGTTTTTTATTAGGGCGGGTGGAATGAATTCATTTGTTTGCTGCTTCCATGGCTGTACTAACGTTACAGCTGTAGCGCTCAGGATTTGCATTTTTACATGTACAGTATATCTGGCAACACTATCCTGGAAATCTAGAGTTCTTGCGAGAGCACAATTTGAATTAGCTCAGCAAGTTACTCTAGCATCAAGTAATTCTGCTCATTAACTATGCACATGTATCTGGGCTGCACCAATCACATCGGTGTATCTGATACAGCCAGAGGCGAACTAAACAGATGACGACAGCCGCTGCAACGTCAAAGTCATTATTAGACATTGCAAGATGGCTATGGATGAACACCAATTATTTGAAACCGGCTTTGGCCGCTTCAATGAACGAGTTAAACTTGGCTTTTTATCTAAAAGAAGAACGGAAGACGGCGCTCGAATTGTTCCTTTGCAAGAAGGACGTTTTTGCTGTTTTGCTGACCGGATACGGCAAGAGTTTAATCTACCAGTTAGCTCCGCTGGTAGCTAAGCTTTTGGGGCTCTGGATACGTCACCCTGTGTGTTGTTGTGATTGGTCGTAGTGTTATCCTATTGCGTGCAGTGAGAGTTTCAAATGCACGCTTGGTGCCACCCCTCGAGATGGGCAACTTTTATTACTCGATGCCAGACCCTTAATCTTTTGGATTTGGCTCTGGTTTCCAGGCCATGGTAACACGGCCTGACTGTCAAACTGGACAGTTGGTTACAACACACAAGCCAAAGCACAAACAGACATCCCGTCACGGAATGGAAATTTCAAAAGAAATATATATTGTATTTAGCATTGTTGTCAGAAAAATAGTATTTCAACTTAGCATGTTTCCTTAATATTTCATGATGCATTTACAGTAAATATGTTACATATTTCAACTTTAAAATAAAAGTCTGATTCTGATTTAAGATTAAAGTGCATGTATGAAAGGTGAACATTTTGATATCCATGTTCATATCATTTATAGGGCCATGACATTTGGTGCCTTTGTGTTTACTGTGTGCAGTTGGAACGTCTGACTGACTGTCCCCTTTACAAATGGTAGTGGAAACGAGACTGAGGTGAAAAGTGAAGGATGGCGTGAGGAAGAAGGAGAAGGTGACTGATTTCTCTTCCTGTCTCAAAAGTAGGAAGCAAACAGGAAACACTGCAGTGATAGAAGCTGACCTCAGACTGTGCTTGTTCAAATTTGTGTGTGCGGTTGAACACAATGTACCCAAATGTTGGCTGAATGAGGAGTATGAGAGTATTCACAGAAATTGAGTTTCAGAAGCACTGAAAATGAATGAAGACATATTAGAGAGTGAGTCTTCCTGCCTGACTGACCCAGATCGGCTCCCTCTATCTCAGTAAAATGGCTGTTTATGGTGAGCTGCAGGAGAGCTAAATACAAAATCGCTCCCCAATTAATTCTGCTACAAGAAAAGGAAGCTTTGGAAACAGCCGAGTGTCTAGCTAAGATGATCGCAGGACAACTATGCTTTAAAGCAAGTAAGGGTTTGGTTTACATTGCCGTGTCAAATTATCTGCACACTGAGCACACCCACTGTCCCTCCCTGCAAACTAAAAACTAGGATTTGTGAGCTTCTCTTGCAGTTGTGTCAGTACAAACAGGCAGCTGTCAGCCAGATGAATCCTTCAACTGCTTACTTACACAAAGCATCCCATATCTGGGCTGATCTAGGGTCAGGTCTGCAGGTTTACCAGTTCTGTGGTGCTGCTTTGTTAAGAGGCCTCATACTTTGCATAAAAAGGAAATAAATGATTTCTAGGACACACAGCATTAATAATATAAAGACAAAGCACTGGATTGGTTTGACCTAAAAATTGTCAACGCAAGTCTTTCTCAATCAGGTCATGTTCAAGCTATTTTTGACATCGCTGTGGTTTTGGGTCACATTACTGGGTATAACAAGGTCGACACTTCTCTTTCCTCCTGTCTGAAATGTAAGTGCTGAGTGTGTCCATGTGAAGGCAAAGGAAGGACGTGTTTAATGCTCACGTTGGCATTGTGACAGCAGCTCGTACCCTCTAATTGTTGCTTATCAGCACATTGTCTGCATAGAACAGGCTGTCTTCACTTTAGTTCATAAAACACTTGACGTCATAGTGTGTGAGGACGGAAATCAATTACTATTGATGCCTCAGTGTGAAGCACTTATCTGTTTGCTAAGCCCCGTCCACCTCTGTTAAGCACTTCACACATAAGCAGTTCACAAAGACAACGGAGGAAGATTTACTCAAACTTCAATGTCATTTTAGAAACAATGGCTCCTTGGTTTTAGAGTTGTAGACAAACAGTTATTCATTTCTAGCTGACAACTGTAGATTTTGACAGTTGAAATGTAGCTTTTCATCTTAAGCTGTTTAACTTGATGAGTGAGTTGGTTAAAAACAGTACCCAGGTGACCTTTTCTCCAGCTGTTGGCTGGGAATGCTGAAGTTTCAACTTTCCTAAACCCAATAAAGAGCAGAACAGAGCTGCCAACGTTGGCCTAAACTCTGATTGCATCCAGGACCTGCTCCAACACAGCGCTCATCCTTGCCTTTTTCAATATAACCTGTAATTAGTTTATACAGTACAATATGTATTTTTGTAAGAGTGACATTGATACTAGAGTCTCTTTTAACTTGTTTTTATTATGTGCTAACAGAACATTTCAGTGGCTAAAGTTCTGTGTAACATACCAACATAATCTCTGTCTATCCTGTTGAACCGTGGATACTTTTACACTCTTGTTTTGTGTTTTATGTTATTCTCTATACTTGACTATAGGCCTATGGCCCATAAAGTCCTTGGAACAGTTTTGCATTAACAACCTGATGAAGAGAAAAGCTCTTTAAGTAAATGTCGACCCTGTTGTTGTCTCTCCTGCTGCGTAAGTTCAACAATGGTGTATCTATCAGACTGCACACACACACATTCATTGTATGTCTGCCAAAACAAAGAGTTCAAATCCTGCTGTCTGTCTAGCGTACCTTTATCCTAATCATTTTGCAGCACATGCCACAAGTAATTATTAATTCTAAAAATACACATTTTAGTGTGCTTAAAAATAAACTCTGTCTAGGCTTATAAAGATTCCCCAAATTGTATGCTATGAATGGGTCTCCATGCTTGTCTAGGGTGCTGGTGGGACTTTCATAGCATAAGTTATCTCAGGACACTTTACACTTTATAATATACAGAGACCCAACAATTTCCTCCAAAAGCAAGCATTTGGTGCAACAGCGCCAAGGGAAAATTTCTCTGTAAAGGGTAACTACTGTTTTTTTCAACCTAATTTCCTATGTTTTTATGTCTAAGTGACTGATGGGAACAACAATCTTTGAAATTGGTCCAGTAATAAGCAAGATCGCTCCAGTCGGCCATGGTGAAACAAGTTTCAATGTAAGTTAATAGGGCATTTGTCCAGTTTGTATTTACCTTTGCAAAAGTGCTTCTTTGCCGCGACTCAAGTTTATATTCTTATTGTCTGACAAGATTATGGAAAGGATTTCAAAGAAAGGGTCGACCTTTCTGTTAAAGAGCAAGATCCTTTTTAAACATTAAAACATCTGCAAAATTGCATTTGCTAAACCCACCAGACTCCATGTAAATAAACAATTTTAGCATTGTAAAATAGATTTCATTCAAAGTCAATAGAAACAAAATAAAACTTGGTTTGTTTTCCACTTTTCCAACCATCATAACTCTAGTTTTGGTTGAAATGAATACATAGTTGACCTATTTACATGTGAAAATATGTTGGCTCTACAAAAGTATTGCTTTTTTAAATGGAGTCTGGTGGGTTTAGAGCTAGCGACCTCAGAGCTGTTTACAGAAAGCTCTCAAAGACGTTTTAAAGGTCTATTTTTGAAGGGATCCTTTACATGATGTTGTCAGACACTTAGAATATCAATCTAAACCTGTCAGTGGCAAAATCAGCACTTTTGTGAAGGTAAATACAAGCTGGACAATTGCCCTATTAACTTACATTGTAGCTTGTTTCACCGCTGCTGACTGCAACGATTAATACTGGACCAATGTCAAACATTGTTGTTCCCATCAGTCACTTAGACACAAAAACATAGGAAATTAGGGTCCAGGTTGGAAAAAAAACAGTAGTTACCCTTTAAAGAGAAATTTTCCCTTGACGTTGTTGCACCAAATGCTAGCTCTTGGAGGAATTGTTGGGTCTGTATACTATGAGTGTAAAGTGTCTTGAGATAACTTATGTTACAGTAACAGTAGCTACCATTAACCTGCAGAAACTTCAGGCAGAACCTGGCTCTGGGTGGGCGGCCATCTGCCTCAACCAGTAGGGGGGGGGGAATGAGGGAGAGAGAGACAGAGAGACACAGAAATATGACTCGTCATAATTACAGCAGTGGGTGTAATGGAATCACATGATGAACAGGGCAATGCAACACCAATTCTATGAATATACTGTATAAATAAATGTAAGTAGTCAATATGGTTCAGTGAATAAATAGGTTTTAATTTAAAAAGGACATTTTTCAAATGACAACTTTTACTTATTTCAGCTGAGATTTATTTCATGATGCCACATTTATTTATTCTCTCTTTATTTCCATTTCTTATATAAAAATAACGGGGGCCTTAGGGTTTGTCCGGGCTCTGGCCCTAATAGGCAGTAAATTCAGGAGTAAACCTTGACATTTATGTATTAATCTCAACAATGACTGTGCGTGTTCTTTTGAATTCATTACAAATTGTTTTGCCGATACCAAACACACACCAGGAATGCAACTGTGCTTAAGAAAACCAGTCAAACCAGATTGACATGATAAAGCAACACTTCAGTCAGACAGCTGAGTGAAGCAAAAGCATTACCAATGGGGCCGAGTTCAAGTTAACTGATCTGCCGTGTGCCTAAAAACAACCTCACAGAGATTTTAGGATGAAAACTTGTTCTGTTTTGACAACTCATAGGGAGCAAGAGCAGGTGCTGAGAGGAGGAAAAGTGGAGGATAAGAGAGGGTCGTAATCCCCAATAATCCACCTCTCTCCCCATGGGGCCCCAGCGACAGGCCTCGCTCTCTGTGCTTCCGTCGGCGATTTGTTTTGAAATGGGTCACGTGCCTCCAAGAAATGTGACTTTGGGTGGAGGACAAATGAGGACAG
>JABXJD010002584.1:0-49227 GCA_013375575.1 Percina caprodes
GTTCTGTGGAAATGAAGTGTATTTGCCATTTTCATCATGACTCTATAAAAACAAACAGCAGAGCATGTTAAAGTTATACAATTGAATCTGAACCATGATAGGCTGTAAAAAAAAAAATAAATAAATATCCTTTCTTGATAAATCACTTAACTGCTGCTTCAGTTTTTTCCCTTTAATGATCTTTTTTGTTCTAGCTTTGTGTCGCACAGAAATATACAAATATGTGTTTTTCTATGTCTTCCTATAATCAAAAAAATAGGCTGCCGATTCTTCCCTGCAACAACATGTTTTCGCTACACAATACATATTTTAACAGTTTAAACACATGACTGTATGGAAAAGAATGTTACACAAAACAACCTTGTCAGTTCATTAACTCTCCCTTGTTTTCCTTTCAATAAAACCTTTCTGTGTCTTTAATCCCCAATGTTAGAAAAATAATATATTAGACTCTGTTAGTACACAGCTCCCACAAGACGAAACAAAAATATAAAGTGCTCTTAAATATCCTCTGTAGCTCATAGTGGAGAAACAAGTAATGCAAACTAGAGCGCTTCACTTCACTTCATATCGTGGAAAGATTACAATAATTTAAACTGCCATTGGTAGTTTCTAGCGCAGAAATTCACACCATATCAACATAATGAAACATGAAATACTGCATGCACACTGCTAAAATTGATCCATAATGTACAAACGCCTGCGACAGACAAATAGTCCCACTAGTCAGTTCAAACCTGTCCTGGTTTTTCGGTAAGATTCAGCAGGAGTGTCCTTCTCTTGGAATGCCTTTTTTGGAAAAAAAAAAAGAGTGCAACCCAGAGTGCAAGCGGTGGTCCAGTGTGAAGAGCGCTTGTTTCCACTTTCCTCTTTTTTGCGTTAATGCCTCCAGAAGTCTGAGTCTAGTCGTGGCCTGATGTAGACAGAAGAACAGCAATCCATAAACCACAAATTTAATGAACACACAAACCACACAATACAAAGAAATTAAATAGAAGTCACTGAAATGTATTTGCCACTAAAACCGTAATAAGCACATGCACTTAAAAAGTAAAAATACTTAGTATTTGTGCACAAAAAAATGAAGAATACACATAGTGAAGTAGACACTGACCTGCGAGGTAATTTGCACCAATTAACATCAACATGCTGCCCATGATGTAAAAGCCCAGGGGGACGCTGCTGAAGATACTACTTTCACCTTTAAATAAGGGTAACACAGAAGACCAATTATACAACAACGCAAACATAATTCAATAAACTATTGAAAAGTCTGAATTCAAAGAAACCAACCAACTCTGTCTGTAGTTGATGGATATTGTCTCTCATATATATATATATATATATATATATATATATATATATATATATATATATATATATATATATATATATCTATCTATATCTATCTATATCTATCTATATCTATATCTATATATATACACACACGAAAGCATCAATAGTTGACCATACAATATTGACATCGAGGTATTTGGCCAAGGATCTCGTGATATTTGATTTTGTCTATATTGCTCAGCTCTACTACAAAGAAAATGGAGAGTGATGAATTGTTTCCTCTCCAAGGGGGGGCGGGGCTTAAATGCGCTAGGTCTTAATGAAGAGGAGGAACAATTACAGTATATAATAATGCTTTTAATGCACATTTTGGCATGCCGCTATTGTTTTAAGATCAAAATATGTGTGACGCATTCAAGTTGTTTGTTCATAGTTCTAAAAAAAATAACATGGTCTACAAAATAATGAACCGACACGCATGTGAGAGTGAATTTGGCTGATATGCGAGTGCGGTACTGCCTACCGTTTCCATTACCAACAGGCTCCGTCGTCTCCCAGTTCATGGATTTCTGAACCGCCTTCTTCCATCGAGCGTACCGAAACTCGCTCTCTGTAAACAACTTTAGATTTTAAGCAACAGCTACTGACGACATATATTTTCTAGGTGCGTAGAGACAGCAACAGCAACTCCCTGTACCTTCAGGGTTGATCTGAGGCTCGAACTTCTCGGAGGTGACTTCACTCAGGTCCTCTGGGCTTAGACTCCACACACTCACCCCCTCTGCTGCTCCCGCTGCCATCGCTGCTCCGAGAGCAGTGGTCTCGGGCATGGACGGCTTCACTGGAAATAACAATCAATACAATCTTTACTGGTAACGACAATATGAATATAAATCATATAGCAATAATTCTTACTTTGTTTAGGAAACTCTACCACTCAATACCCATGTTACCAAATACTGCTAGTATGTATTTTTTATGGACATATTTAGGGACAGCTTTGTAAAAAGAAAAAAAAAAAAAGAGAAATAATGTGTATTTGTACTGCATATTGGCACATTAACAATTCAATTTAAAATCATACATTTCCAAATATTTGTGGGCATTAACATTGATGTTACATTGTTAAACTATAAAATGCATGCTATTCAGTGTGTTATTTATTCCACATGATTGTTGCACTAAATGCTCGCTCTTGGGGGAATTACTGGAATTGTTGGGTCTTTGTAAATTATAGAGTGTGGTCTAGGCCTACTGTATCTGTAAAGTGAGTTGGGATAACTCTTGTTATGATTTGATACTATATATAAAATACAACTGAATTCCAGCAAAGGGCTGTAAAGCGTCCAACGAAGTGTGTTTGATTCAACAGTTAGTTTGCTAAAAAGGACGTCCCTTGTGCTATAAAAACATTTTTTCATATTCACGGACAAATTATGCCTTCACTTGTAAATCCACTATGTTTGGGCTGCTATAGCGTGTACAGTTTTGCACTGGACATGCATGGTTGAAGAACCAGTTTGGTCACCGTCAGACTTTGTTATGTACCCACGTGGCTGCCAACAGTTTCCCTGTGGAATACCTAAAAACATATAATTAGAAATTAATGAACATCTTACCAACAGGGATACAGAGAATGTCTGCCTGCAGCTGCATTAGCAGCCTGTTGGACGTCATTCCTCCATCCACCTGGAGCTGAGTTAGCGGGATGCCACTGTCCTGGTTCATGGCGTCCAGAATCTGCATTAAAAAAATATGCCAATTATTACGCAAATACCTGCATCTAATCAAATAAATAATACAAAAATATCAACTAGCAGTTTTGTAAATTAAATTTGGAGGTGGGATTTTCACACCAGTGTCCAACTTTTAAATGAAGTTCAAACTGTTTTTCAGGGTATTATATGTGATGGTAATAAAGCGTGATTTATGGTTGTGCGGAGGCTCCACGCAGAGCTTTCGCCATAGCCTACATAAATGGCCTGATGCTTATACTTGTGCGCTGGTGTGTGCGTCGAGCCGGCATGTGTGAGCGAGGGAGAAGTGAGAGAGGTGACGGCGATTAGCTTTGGAGCGAGTGACGACTCTAGAGTCATAGTGAGAAAAACAAAGTGTCTCCCCTGTGTTTTCTGACCACGGTGGGAAATCTGTACCAAGGAAGTTGTTTACAAAGAAGTAGAAGCAGGAAACGAGTCAGTCGAAATGCAACGCTACCAAGCCACGGGCGAGCAACGTGCGTCGCCGCAATTTTTCAAGAAGTGCACGTCAGGCTACGGCGTAGACACAGAGGGGTTTGTGGGGGTACGCCGTCGATTTGACACAGAAGCATAAAACAGACTTTAATGGCCTGAAGTTTATACTTGTGCGCTGGTGTGTGCGTCAAGCTGGCATATGTGTGTGTGTGTGTGTGAAGTGTTTGGTAGAGCAAGGGAAAAGTGAGACAGTGACAGTGATTAGCTTCAGTAGCAACTCTAGAGACATAGTGAGAGAAACAAAGTGTCTCCCCTGGGCTTTCTGACCAGGGGAGACATGGTGGGAATATATGTAGCAGGAAAAGTTAACCCTCTCCTTGATTTCATGTTGTTTATAAAGAAGTAGAACCAGGAAATGAGTCGGGGGAAATGAAACGCTGCCAAGACACGATGCGCATTGCCGCATTTTTCGGGAGGTGAACATAAGGCTACGGCGTAGGGTCCAGCAGAGGGTCCGGCGTAGGGTCCGGCGTAGGGTCCGTGTCTCCACGTACCTACGTATGTAGCCGCGGCGTATATTTCACGCAGAAGCATAAATCACGCTTAAGGAGTACGAGTTTCTAAGAGAGTCTAAAATGTTAAGACTCCACTGAGCTCTTCTCTGATGACCAACTAGAGAAGGAGAGAGCTTACCTCTCGGGTCTGGAAACACACTGCTTCCAGTGCAGCAAATGCGACGTGACTCTTATTAGTAAACTGAGTTAACCCACAAATGATCCTGTGAATCAAAGGAAGATTGAGTGAATCAGACAGTAGTTTACTTTGGTGTTGTTTATTACACTACAGAGTAGCTTTTTACCCTCTGGCACTGGGCTCCCAGTAAGGTGCATAAAGACCCGAGAATGCAGGAACAAAGTAACAGCCGTAGGATGTACCAACTGACGCAGCCAACTTCTCTGCACCAGGGCAGACACAGAAAAAGGAATTGGAATGAAGGGAAAGTATATTACAATCCATTACAGACAATAAATCTCTACCTGCGTTTCTCAAAATATGAAGTAATCAGTAAAGCAACATCAGACCGCTTATATATCCCAATTCTGGGGATATAACTGTATAGTTTCAGCGTCTTTAATTGCTTGCGTCTACTGTCCCTTTATAGATAATTAGACATAGATGAAATGACACCACAGTCCTGAACCAGCAGCAGCACATACCGAGCTCTTCAGATGATCCGATGATCCCGAGATTGTCTTGCAGCCAACGAACCACGGCTCCTGCAATGGCTACAGAGCCCTGGCAAGAAGTACCAGAGAAAAACAAATCTGAGATTAAGAGTACGATGATGATAATAATTCTACTGCCACTTTGTCTACTTTTAGCTCTGTGCTTTTTTATTCTCCTCTTATGAACTTATTCATCTTATATATGTTGTCATTTCTATGTACATCACTTTTTTCTTAAATTAATGTGTTTTTTTTAATACCACACTTTAGTTGTATGAAAAGTGCTGTACAAATTTAGTAGTAAGTAATTATATACAAGAGGAATGACAGGTGTGGGAATTTTAGTGTATTTAACCCTTGTGTTGTCTTCCAGTCAAAATTGAAAGTTAACACTTTAGTTAATGCTTTTTAATCTATGTTTTTCACTTTTTCTTACATATTTGTCCCTTTTTCAACACTTTTTTCAAGGTTTGTCACTTTTTTTGACGATCAAAACAATATTCAGTGTATGTACTTATTAATTTTAGTTTTACAGTTATTTTTGGAATTTATGGTCAATAAACCTCATTTATAGGAAATTATACCTAAAGTTTGAGTTAGAAAAGCAGAAATTAGGAATTATTTAGACAAAAATTAAAGGAAAGTATGTTGATGGATAATCACAGACTGGAATATGTCAACTTACTCAATACTATTTCAAAACCACTTCAATTTTTTTCTCTCCAAATGCTATTAAACTGAAAAAGACACCCCAAAATTGATGAAAGTAGAGATGTGTACTTGCCAAAGAGCATTGTGTGGAATCAATCATGTTATTTTGGGTACTTAAAAAGAACATTGATAAAGGAAAACCGGTCAATTTGACCCGAGGACAACATGAGGGTTAAGATGCTGTACTGTACCTCTAGTGCGTAACAGGCAGGCTTGTCCCGCCAAGTTTGTGCCACAGTGGTCAGAAGACCGTGGTCAGACATTACAGGCTGCAAAACAGCAGAAACAAGAAAAAATGCCTCTGTATGCAATGTGTGCAAGGATTTCACCATTAACATACAAATCTTAATTATTGTACCTTGGCTCCAGTGTTTCGCAGGAGAAAGCAGCCAGTTCCATACCTGAAACATATAAAAGTATTTGTTGAATTTCTGAAAAAGACTAACAACCCATACATTTGAAAAGACGTACATAGAAAAGCCACAACACGTAAACCTAAAACATACAAGTGGCTTACGTGTTTTTGGCCTGCCCGTCCTGAAAACACATCTGTCCAACAAGAGCTGCTGACTGATCCCCGAGACACTGTTAAATAACATAGAAATCAATCAGGTAGAGCCATTGCAAATGCCTCAAAGACTTCAAAGCAAGTACACGGAGACAATGTTGAAAAGTAAAAATAGAGATAAACTTACCCCTGATATGGGGATACCTGAAAGAGCTCCAGATTTCTGCCAAAGGAAAATAGTAACTTGTTTAATAAGTGAACTGTGTATTTTAATGTTCAATGTTTTGTTTCTTCTTTTTATATGATTGATTGTTTTAATATCTGATCCTTTTGTAAAAGAAATATGCAAAAACTGGGAATTAAGCGACATGAAATTACGTGCGTTTTTCAAATAACTGACCGATTAAAACATTTGAAATTCTACATGCATATTCGTAGCTGAAATATCAAAGCAATCAACAGAAATTCCAAATAAAAATCAATCATCAATATATTCATCACTTGGAGCTACTTGCCCTGACAACAACACTGATAACAGAAGTTAATTACTCATTATTTGACTACATTAAGCCAAATAACAAAAATAAACTGATTCTAATTCTACCCCTCATTCCCACTACGTGTACTGGAACAATAAGAGGACATGAAGAGCAAGTGTGAACCTGTATAAAATAAAATGTCTTCACTCCTCCACATGAGGCTGTTTTGGTGTGATGTTTAAAGACAGAAAGATAAAGTTGGTTAAATAGAATTGTGCCAAAGAGTGAAGAGACTTAGGGACATGGTGGAGGAAAATGGCCTGTCTGTAGCGCAGTAAACAACCAGCCGAGTGGCATGCCACAACAGAAGCAAGGGGGAGCATCCAGTACATTTCCAAAAGAGCATACGTGTGTGTGTTTTTTTTTGCTGGGTCCAAAATCACTGAACAATGGCTGATAAATTTTGTACACTAATGTCTGAAAGCTACACAAAATAAATATACTTTTTTTTTTACTGTTTGTCTCAGTCTATTTGGTCAGACCTGCAAGTATCATCACCTTAATCGAACACTCATCTAGACCGTTTCTGGCCACACGAGTTGACAAAGTCCAATATTCACTTTCATTTGAACTCTGTTTCGGTTTGAACTCCCTCCTGAAGGAAATATCTGGCTCTTTAGCAGCTAAATGCTCCACTATATTTACATTCTAGTCCCTAACTATGTCTGTGTGTATGATATTTGGATCCACTGTATTATAGTTATTTGTAATAGGACAGCTTTTCATTTGAATATTTAGTTGTTTTATCTGAAGGCACAGGGTGAAAACGCTGTAATAACAACTTTAGCTGGTTTGGCTCAATTATAACCAAAACCAAATCTAATGTGTAAATTTTGGCAAATTTGCTCAAATGTTCTTATCTTGTCAGTGGTAATGATATACACAAGCAAATGTTAGATAAGAGTTAGTAACACCAGTGTGGCAGAAAATGACAGCTGGTTGGACCCATTTATACTTTCTTCCTCCAGTCAGCAATCAGGCAAACTAGATTAACAGCTCAGCTGCTGAAACATTAGCCTTCAATATGAATCTTGGAAATGCACTGTGTGATGGCGTATTCACCTTGACCACGGAGAAGCAGGATGGGTTACTTTGCGTGAGGAGGAAATTAGTGATGGCGAGTATTACTTACCAGGCTAGAACATATTTTCTACCAGTGAGAAAAGAGAGACAATGGCAAACAAAAAAATGCCTAAAATGCACTTAGAACAGTCAGAAAACACACTAACTCTCCATTATCTTATTAGAGGCCTGTTGCACTAATGTCACACTAGACACAGAAATCAAATTGTTAACAAGTTGATATATACACTCATTAAAGTGAAATCATAAGTAGGCTAGACTTCATATGCATGCATGCTTACCATGAGACCATAGATTTCTGAAGAACTCCTCACTCTGGGCAAGATCTCCATGGGAATACCAAAATATCTGACGGGAATTTGAGGAATGAATCATTAAGCCAATTCTTCTTTCCACACTATTTATTTCTTTTGTTATTAATTTGTATTATTTATCGCAATGATGATGATTATGTTGCTTTAACAAATTCCTATTAATGTAAAAATGACACAAAAAGCCCAACAGAGGCATTTTGCAAGGTTACGATTTACAAATAATGCAATTATCAATGTTTCTTCCCACTTTTCTGTGATATATTAAAAACACTAAAATGTATAAATGACTACGGCATGAATTTCAACATGATGTTTTTCCAAATAACAACAGGCAGCACGGTGGGATTAAATGAAAGATAGTGGTCGTACTTGCATAGTTCTGGGTCCCATTCCAAGGTGTGAATGTTAAACAGCATGGTTCTGCTGGCGTTGGTCACATCTGTGCAGTGGACTCCGCCAGACTTGCCTCCTGTCAAACACTTTCAGACAGCCATAAAAAAATATATATATAGAAATACACAAAAACGGTCAGTTTTTCACAACATGTCAGCTGCAGATTGTCACTATCCCTATGTACAACATGTCAATGACATCAAACACCACATGCTACTCACCCAAATGAGCCAGGAGTCCACGGTGCCGAACATGGCACGGTGAGACACGACGGCCGTGGACCTCGTCCACGTTGTCCATCAGCCAGCGAAGCTTCACGGCGCTGAAGTAAGTGCTGATCGGGAGCCCCGTTTTATGCTGCAGGACGACAGTGACATAAACTACTCTACTAGGCCATCAAACGTCTGCATTTGTTTTACAATTTCAAGGTGCTTCAATTAATATCCCCCCTCCCCCAAAGAGGTTGAAATTGAATTGAATTGAAAAAAATAACACTTCAAATATTCTCTAAGTGTGTTTATCATCAATTTACCCGACAACATAAAACGTGAATGGTAACGCTAATCTCAGTTTTACAATCCAGAGTCTGGCTGTGTCAAACTCTCCCAGGAATTTTAACGGTAGTATTTAAATATCAATATTACTTTTTAAAGCACTTTTGTTAATTGCGGTTTCATTTACTCAAGCATAATAGGCATTTTTGTTTATCAAATTATCAGAAACAACAGGAAAATGCATGGATGTTTTGTCAAAGGATCCCTGTACCAGCAACACAAATCAGTCAGGTTTGCAGGTCGCTATTCAAGAGAGACCAGAACGAGACTCACCTTCAAGTGGTTCTTATTCCTTCCTGGAGTTTTGTTAATTAGACGTTCAACTGTTGATTGAGTCCGAGTCCAGCCAAACTGGAGAAAAAACACTGCAGTTATATCCTAGCAACCAGAAATCTGTCCAATCCAACATCTGCTTTTGGATTGTGTTTCCATTTAGACTGCTTCCATAAGTGAAGAATGTCAGAAATGTGCCAATGATGTAAACATAATAAAGGAAAGAACTTTACCGATTGCATTGTAGAGGGCTCCCCTGTCTCTTGTCCCAAACGAGCGTGGTCTCTCTTTGGTTGGTCACTCCGATAGCTAGACAGATTCAAAGAATTTCCAAAGATTTTTGATTGTGAACACTTCTTTGAAATATAAGAAACCTGCCTCAAGAGAGCAGGTGGTAGCTTAAACCCCATGTGTAAATACCTTTAATGTTTGAGATGTCGATGTTGAGCTGGGTGAGTTTTTCACACGTCCGCTCCATGCACTCGAACACCGACTGCAGAATTTCTTTGGGGTCTTCTTCTACCCATCTAAAAATTAGAAAAGAAAAATCACAACAAATAGGAGCTACTAAATTGCGCATGCACTTTTAGGAATTTGTATCAGATCTTTTCCCTTACCCTTCTTTAGGGAAGCTCTGTTTGATTTCTACCTGATGGTGGCTGAGGAGCTCTGCTGTTTTTGCATTAAACACCTTGAAGAAAATAGCAGAAGAGAAAGACGGTAGCTTCAGCCAACAAGACATCACTTTATTCTCCATTCATTGAGGGAAAGCTGACTGAGCATACAGTCACCCTAACCCTGCTAACAACCTCCTTTTTGGTGATTCATTTGTAATGCCCCTTTCTTATGTAGATGTCCCTAGCAGTTAAGGGATCCAAACTGGCATTCATTGTTTCCTAAACCTGCTTTCTGTCTTTGAAAAACAAACTGAACAGTGGTTAGTTCACTCTGAGGTTTCATAGGCAACTGTAACAATGCATAACCAATATCACTTTTCATGGTACAACAGCCAAAAATATCTCTGCACATGTCAAGTGGCATTTACCAAACTCAAACACAAGTCACAGTAAGTTAAAACTCAAATTCAAATATTTACGTCTCTAAAATGTCACCATATGTTAGTTAGAGAGACACTTGTGTTTTGCTATGCTTGTCATAAAGTAAAAAATATAAATTAACTATAAATAAAGTTTATCCACATTTCAATGGCAGAATACAGAAATGTTAGTGGTTTTGATTCATTTATATATATATATATATATATATATATATATATATATATTCTAAAAATTCTAAAAATATAATATATATATTTTACATTTTATTTTAGGGCACCCTTCACGACGCTAAAGGTTAATATGTAATATTAAAAGGTCCCATGGCATGAAAATTTCACTTTATGAGTTTTTCTTTTAACATTAATATGAGTTCCCCCAGCCTGCCTATGGTCCCCCAGTGGCTAGAAATGGTGATAGGTGTAAACCGAGCCCTGGGTATCCTGCTCTGCCTTTGAGAAAAATGAAAGCTCATAGGTCATAATGTCATAGGGTCAAGGTCATAAGGGGCAGGGTTACCTCCCCTTTCTCTGCTTTGCTCGCCCACTCATGAGAAAGAGAGAGACATCATCGCTTTCAAACGAACAAAGTGGCAACTGGTCAAGGCCACACCCTCAGCCTCCAACTTGCCCCCCCCCCCCTCCTCGTCAAAAACTACAGACTCAGAAATGGCACATACTAAGGAAAGCTCATTGTGGGACTGGCTCTAGTGGCTGGAATTCTGCAACAACGCTGAATTTTGGGAAAGAGACTTCAGATACAGTCTAAGGGACCACTAAGGTCTATATAAAAAGAGACTTCAGATACAGTATTAGGGGACCACTAAGGTCTATATAAAAAGAGACTTTAGATACAGTATTAGGGGACCACTAAGGTCTATATAAAAGAGACTTCAGATACAGTATTAGGGGACCACTAAGGTCTATATAAAAGAGACTTCAGATACAGTATTAGGGGACCACTAAGGTCTATATAAAAGAGACTTCAGATACAGTATTAGGGGACCACTAAGGTCTATATAAAAGAGACTTCAGATACAGTAGGGGACCACTAAGGTCTATATAAAAGAGACTTCAGATACAGTATTAGGGGACCACCAAGGTCTATATAAAAGAGACTTCAGATACAGTATTAAGGGACCACTTACATTGTGAATGTAAAAAAGCTACAGCCAGAGGGTGACCCCAACACCTTTCCCTGCTCCTATGAGCTTTTCTGGTGCACTTAAAGGCAGCATCATTTGGAGCTTTTAGCTAATTAACAGCTTTTTAACCAACAACAAAGCTAATTTATCAGAATCAGAATGACATTTAGAGCTCAGTTTAAGGTTTCACTTGTATAGAATTTGCCTGGGTGTGCACACAATAAACACATAAAAAGAGAACAAACAATAAAGCAAAGTAATAGAACAGTCCAAACATAAATAATAATTATTAGCGTCAAACGACACCACACACTGACTACAAACTATCATTGTGGTTGCATGACTACACCCTCCATTATAAAAACAGAAGTCGGCAAAAAGACACCCAAGGACACGGCAAGAATTGACAAGTTTCTGAGGCAGACATTAAATATAACACATATCTAGAATAGAATACCGTCTCCCGCTCCGGGTTGGCTTAAAAATCGAGTGGAGCTCGTCCCTGGTCGATGGCAGCAACCAGGGGCCCCAACATTATCCGGTGTGAGGACGCAGCCATGGTGTCGTTCATGTGCAGCCCAAGAGGGACAGGGACAGGGACAGGGACAGAAACCGATTACCAACACCAGCAAAGCGGTTTAGGGCTCAAGCTAAACGGGCCAGTGGGTCAGTCGCGGACTTCCGACGTAAGGCTCGTCCTGGCGCTCAGTGATGATGCAAACAACCGACATCGTTGCATGTCCCTATTTTTGGCAATATGTCATTTATTTTCCAACATGTTGACTATAAAAATTTATTTTTAGCTTTTTTCTTACACTGCTGCTAAAGCAACTCAATAGTACAGAAATTCACTGCGAAATGCTAAATCGATGTGACCTTACTCGCAAAATCTCATATGAATCTATCAAAAGTTTCCTATCATAAACCATTGTCGTTTTTGGACATGAAATGAAACATCATTCCTTTAATCTAAAATCTAGAAATGTATTGAAACCCTGAATCTATATATCCTATGTAACAGTTTATAAATTATGCCTTCTTATCCCTGGTATTTTCTGTTTGTATAACCATGTTATAAAGGAAATTTATTTGTACCATGTTGTTTGTCGAAAAAAGATTATATACAGTGTGCAAAATCTCTCTCTAATCTTCTCACAAGCATTTCCAGTAGCATGCCAATAATTAAGCTCTGTAGGGGAGAATTTTCCGTCAGTTTCTTCGTTTTTTCTCGTATTTTTCACATTCAGACAAATATGTTTAATATTTGTATTGGACATTTTCATGACATACCAACACACTTACTGTAACATTAATTGCTTTCGCAGTAATAGGCTGTCTATATCAATGTTTAATGACACAATTTAATTTAAATTAAAAGGTCACATATGTATGTGTGTGTGTGTGTGTGTGTGTGTGTGTGTGTGTGTAACTAACAACATATGGTGACTGGCAACTAGAAGAGTTTTTTTTAAATTAATAAAAGCAGTAGTTCCCATACCGGGAGTCGAACCCGGGCCGCCTGGGTGAAAACCAGGAATCCTAACCGCTAGACCATATGGGAAGATGTGCCACTTAGGTTTTTTCATGAACATGTTGCTAGTGTTGGCTTCATCACTATGTGCTAAATTAGGAACTTAGAGCTTCAGGGAGCCAAAGGGCCCAAGGCCAATTGTGTGATAATTTGTTTAACACAATATACCATCTAGTTTGAATACCTCTATTATTTAGGCTGACGTTTTGCTTACATGTTGCATGTAGACAACTATACTATATAGTGCAGAGAATGGGAGGAACCTGGGAATCAATAGCGGCCCACACTATTTTTGCACTATTAACCAACAACAACTTTTTTTCCTAACATGAGTGTAGGGTGAACTGACATTGAAAATCCATTGTAAGTCATCTTTTTCTATGAGAAAGAGCACATGTAATAGATATAATTGGAGAGTGGTGCAAATCGCTGCAAAGCCCTTTTCCGCAGGGAGTTGTGTTTTGTAGTTTTGAGTGCGTGAGGGACGTTGTCAGCCTTTTGTCTAGGATGTGTTTCTGCCATGTGTTATCCATTCCCTCCATCACTCCACTAGGGGGCAAAAAAACATCACAATAAGCCGCTGGAGCGTTTGCTCGACGTCCTTCGAAACTAAACCCAATTTTGCGACGCCGTAACTCTCCATCAGATTGAAATATCTAAATTTTAATGTATTTATCTTTTTTTTTAATCTACAATTTACTGTGTCTTTAACAACATATAGTTAGTATCCATTTATTTATCAGCTTGAGTGCCATTTTCTTAATACAACTCTCACTGCCCGATGTGAATCGAGTGCAGATGTGAGTTGCGCATGCTCAGATTTAAACGGTTTACAGCATAATACTGACATTTGTATAATCCACGAAGTAATAAACTTTTCTCATTACAAACAATAACAGAAGATGGAAATCTTTTAAAAAATGTTTTAGCTAGCTATGATTGTTTGATAGCTAACTTGTAGCCAGCAGTGGACGAACTTTGTTAAGTAGGTCCATTTTTACTGTATTGACATTACAGAAGTCTCCGTTAGCATTTTATGTGCTACTCGTGCAAGTGACGCATGCGCTCAATCTGCACTTGACTTATTTTTTTATTTATTTTTTCTTGACAAAAACAGTTACATAGCCAGTATGTATAATTCCAAAGTCAAAGCCAGAGGTACATATGCAGAAAAAAATATATATAAATAAATCCCAAAAAATAATAAAAATAAACAAATAAAAAGTGTAGAGCAAACAAAGTCAAATGTATCACCGATACATGAAAAATGTATCAAACACAATTCCAGTCTTAACTGCCTTCTTGTTCTTAATGCCTCTTATGGTGCTGTTGTATTGATGCAGTTCTTGAAAGAAGTGTTCAAAACATGGTTTGGAGTCCGCCCCATTTTTCTTGTGAATGTGGAATTTTCCCAATAACAAGATTAATTGAATAAAATAAACAACATCTTTATCCTTCTCATTGTCTTCCAAGCAAATCAAAATATCTTTATCTTTAAATTGAATTGACTGGCCTGTGCTCCGTCTGATAAAATGTTGAACATCAATCCAAAATATTTTAGTATACATACAATGAAAGAACAAATGACAGATTGTTTCTTCTTCTAGTTCACAGAAAGTACAAGAATATTCAATATCAAGTTTGAATCTCTTTAGTGTCCCTTTTGCTGGATATATTTTATGCAGAATTTTAAAAGAAACCTCTTTTACTTTATTATTAAGACAAAATTTGTCTCCCATTAACCAAATCTTTTGCCAGTCCATTTCTCCATACATTGAAGCCCAAAAGAATCTTCCTGAGGCAGAGTTACCTCTTGTATACAGTTCCTGATGTGTTTATTTGAACATTTATTCTTGGTAACGTCAATTCCTCCAAGGAATATATCACTATTGAGTGGATTGATCCCTGTCATTACTGACCCTCTAAGAAGTTGCAGTACACGTCTCAACAGCATCAACAACTATTGCATATTCTCTTGGCGTGACTGCCAACTGGAATTTGGAGAGGAACTCATTATACTTTAGTAACTGCCCGTCAGCATTAAGGAGTTGTTTTACCAAGATAATACCATTATCAACCCATCTTCCATAATACAGAGATTTGTTTTTGTATTGAATATCCTTGTTATTCCAAATGTAGTAATTGGTTGGTGTAAAGTTATGCTTGTAAATTAATTTCCAGGCCAGCAGAGCTTGTTTATGAAAATTTGATAACTTCACAGGTAATCTATCAATTTTATAATCACAAGTTAACAGAAATTTGAGACCACCAACTAAACCAAATACATGTTTAGGGAAAGTATTCCAAATACAATCGTTTTCTTCAGTCAAATTAGTTAACCACTTCACCTTGAAAGTATTATTTAAGGTTTCAAAACTTAAAACTTCTAGACCACCATGTCTTCTAATGTTGCACAGGATGTCTTTTCTTAAATAATGGCATCTGTTCCTCCAAATAAAGTCGAATAAGATTTTGTCCAATATATAACAATGTCAATGATAACACCCAGGTATGTAATCGTGTGCTTCACAGGGATTCCCTCTACTTGGATAGGACACAATCCTTAAGTGGTAGTAAAACAGATTTACTCAAATTCATTCTTAAACCTGACACATCAGAGAATTCCTTAATACAACTAATTGCTTTTGACACTTCATGTCTATTAGCTAGAAAAATTGTTGTATCATCTGCTAGTTGGGATAATTTAAATTCTCTACCTAAGGAAATTATACCTTGGAAACTACCTTTTTTAATATGTACAGCCATAATTTGTGTAACAAGGAGGTATAAGAATGGGCTAAGTGGACAACCTTGTCTTATACCATGACCAATATCAAATCTAGGAGTTGTACCATGAGCTAACTTAATTGAACTGTTGCAGCCCTTATATAGTGTTTTGACAGCTTTCAAAAATTACCAAATCCAAGACACTCAATAACTTTAAACATAAATTGGTGACTAATGGTATCAAATGCCTTGTAAAAATCTACAAATAAAATAAAGCTATTGTCAATATATATTCATCATATTCTATCATATCCAATACTAATCGTATGTTATTACAAATATTTCTTCCTGGCATAAATCCCGATTGTTCTTCATCAATAATATCACCCAATCCTGATTTCAACCTTTTAGCAAAGACCAATGCGAATATCTTAGCATCATTATTTAACAGACTAATTGGTCTCCAATTCTCAATACTCAGTTTATCTTTTTAGGTTTAGGAATCAATTTAATAAGACCTTGTCGAAGTTGGAGAAATTCCCCTTTCCTACTACAAACATAGCCACTAGAAAAGGTGCTAATGACTTATTAAATACTTTATAAAATTCACTTATCAGTCCATCATTCCCAGGAGCTTTGTTTTCTTTAAGACAGTCAATACATTTTTGGACCTCTGTTAAACTAATTTCCTGGTCGCAAATTGATTTAAAACTGTCATCATTTCATGTTACTTCCCATATCTTCCAGAAACCTATCCATATCTCTTTTATTTTCACATTCGGCTGCATATAACTTGTGATAGAAATCAGCGACATATTTTGAAATACCCTTAACATCTTCGCATATTATATTATTAATTTTAAGTTTACACAGGTAAGACAACTCAAAGTTTCTTTTTTCCAAATTGAAAAAGTATTTAGAGCATTTTCACCTTGTTCAAGCCACTTCCTCCTAGATCTGATAAAGGCACCCTGGCCTTCTCCTCGTACATTTTGTCCAGTTCCATTTGTAAAGATGATAGCTCAATTACTTCTTCTCCGGATAAACTTATTTTCTCTGATAATGTTATCAGTTTCGTAATTATTTGAGACTCTCTTTCTTTCTTTGCTTTAGCAATTCGTTTCCCAAAGATAGCAGAATTTCTGATTTCATATTTCATTAATTCCCAACAATTTTCAAAATTATTGAGTAATTTAGCTTGAGTCCAATATCTATCAATTATTGTTTGGATTTCTTTTTAAATTCTTTATTTTGTAAAAGTAATTTATTTAATTTCCAGTCATCTTTGTTAAGGTTGTGTCTACCCATTCCAATATTCATATTAATTGTTACAGCCTTATGATCTGTAAAAACTGTGGGTTCTATCAACATTGACTCCACCTTATTCTCCAAGTCTGATGAGACCAACCAGAAGTCTATACGGGACTGTTGAGATCTGTCCTTATTATTCCAAGTATATATTTTTTGATTTGGGTGTCTATGTCGCCAGATATCAATTAGGTCCAATCTACTGCATATATTTCCTAATTCATTTGTTGCTCTGTCTTTGGGTCCATCTATCCATACTTTCATCCATTACTGTATTAAAGTCTCCTCCCCATAAAACTCTAGCTAAAGGAATACTATTAAGAGATCATTAATTTTACATTCTACTATTGAAAAATAGCTGTATTGTTTTGCCTATTATTGGAAGCATAGATATTAACCAAAACAAACAGAGATTGGTCAATGTCTACAAGAAGAATTATCCAGCTACCATCTGTATCTGTTAGTGCTTGATGACATGACCCTTGAACTTTCCCTGCAGTGTAGCGACCCCTGCTGACCTATTACTGCCAAATGAAAACCACACATCTCTTCCCCATTGACTCCTCCAAAATGACGCATCTGCATCTGAAGCATGAGTTTCTTGGATAAAATAAAAATCGGCACTTTACTCTGGCAATATAAGAATAAACATTTTCTCTTCAATTTATTCCTAATACCCCTGGCATTGACAGATAAAACAGAAATAGACATTTGAGAACACAAACAAAAAAAGAACTACTCTTTCTAGACTTAAACTTTTTGGTTAATCGCAGGAATCACTGCACAAATGTTGAATATTGGTTGCCTTAACAGACTATAGGCTACTTCATCATGACCGAGTCTTACCTGAAATATTCAAGTTTACATAGGAGTAGGTTATATTACTGACACATACCTCTGTTCCCTTATTTAAATTCTTGGTCAGTCAATTTTAATCTCTTTTCCGTTAATAAACGCCTTATTTCCCGAAGTAGGCCTTGTCTCCTCTCTTCCTCGCTGCCTCCACTGCAGGCCATAAACGACTGCGGGTGTCTCGGTCAGCTGTGGTCAGATCTTCTTTGAAGTGGAGCCGGTTGTTCTTCAGGTAGCCGTTCTTCTTGGATCCCCTCCACAACGCATCCCTGGCTGTTCTGGACATGAACTTGATAATTAATGGACGTGTTAGTTGATTGGATCCTATGTCTTTGGGTCTGCCAATTCTGTGGACAACATCTATTGCAGAAGTGACCTTCTCGGCCTCAGTGTCAGGTAACACTGGTCGACAGATGTCTCGGACTCGTTTGAATGTCATCCACTTTTTCAGGAACGCCGTGAAGACGGAGGTTATGGCGCCGACTGTAACGGTCGACCTCGTTGATTTTCAATTCCATGTCAGTAACTTTTTTTTGAAGCTGCTCACAGGTTTCTTTAAGAGCCACGTTCTGTCTTCTCAGGTCCAGAACTTCTTTATGGCAAATAAAATATATATACAGAACGTAAATAAAGTAAAAAAGAAAAAGTGTAGTGTAAATTAAGTCAAATGCATCACCGGTACATGAGAGATGTATCAAACACAATTCCAGTCTTAATTGCCTTTTTATTCTTAATGTCTCTTATAGTGTTGCTGTATTGGTGCAGTTCTTGAAAAAAATGCATGCTGTGGAGTCCGCCAATTTCTTCTTGTGAATGTGGAATTTCCCCAATAACAAGATTAATTGAGTATAATAAACAATATCTTTATCCATCTCATTGCCTTCAAAGTAAATAAAAAAAATCTTTATTCCTAAAGTGAATTGCTGCCCAGTGTTCCGTCTTGTTGAACATCAATCTAAAATATTTTAGTATACATACAGTGATAGAACAAATGACAGATTGTTTCTTCTTCTAAATCACAGAAAGTACAAAAATATTCAATAACAAGTTTGAATCTCTTTAATGTCCATTTTGCTGGATATATTTTATGCAACATTTCTAAAAAGAAACCTCTTTTACTTTGTTATAAAGACAAAATCTGTCTCCAATTAACCAGATTTTTTTGCCAGTTAATTTCTTTATAGATCAAAGCCCCAAAGAGTCTTCCTGAGGGCAGAGTTACCTCTTGTATAACATTTATTCTTGGTAATGTCAACACCCCCAAGGAATATACCACTATAAATGGATTGATCCCTGTCATTACTAAACCTCTAAGAACTTGCAGCACACAACTATTTCATAGTCTCTCTGCGTGACTGCTAACTGGTATTTGGAGAAGAATTCATTCTAGTTTAGTAACTGCCTGTCAGAATGAAGGAGTTGTTTTAAATCTGCACTCGACTCACATCGGGGAGTGACAACAACATCCACGTTGAGGCTGAGTCCACCTCTGACAGTGATGAATATAAAGTTTTGTTTTTGTTGAAAATAAGAAGGCAGATTTTGTTCTCAACAATTTGATGCTTTTAGGACAACATTTTATACATAAATGCAGATATTTTAAAACCAAACCCTCCCTGATCCATTGGAAAAATGAGCTAAACCTTTGGTATAAGTGACTGAAACGGGGTTAAGGATGGAAAAGCCCATGATTTGGTTCATTTACTTGAAGCTTTTAAATTAATTTGAGATAGCCCCTTCTATTTTTTTTCCTCCTCATTTCTTTTTTCTTCTTAATGTTGATTTGTTATGCATATGCTCCTATGTTTTGGTTAAGCTAGACCGAGGCAAAAGTTCCTTTTTTGAAATGGGTTTTGTTTTTTAAAATGCCTTGTTTGTTTGTATATTTGTATTCTGAATGAATAATAAAAAATGGTTGAGGTTATGGGTTGAGTGCATATAGTTAAAGAAAGGTTGGCGCTTGTCGCATAGACTATATCTATATATATATATATATATATATATATATATATATATATATATATATATATATATATATTGATAATATTAACGGTCTATGACCTATCTATAGGCTCGTTCGAGATGAGCCAGGTCTCGCAGAGAATCGATCACGGCGATCGGCGCCCGTTGCATGCCGGTTAAATTTTTGTCCGACTTGATCCCATCCATCTTCATCCGCTTATCCGGTATCGGGTCGCGGGGGCAGCAGCTCCAGTAGGGGACCCCAAACTTCCCTTTCCCGAGCCACATCAACCAGCTCCGACTGGGATCCCGAGGCGTTCCCAGGCCAGGTTGGAGATATAATCTCTCCACCTAGTCCTGGGTCTTCCCCGAGGCCTCCTCCCAGCTGGACGTGCCTGGAACACCTCCCTAGGGAGGCGCCCTGGAGGCATCCTTACCAGATGCCCGAACCACCTCAACTGGCTCCTTTCGACGCGAAGGAGCAGCGGCTCTCGAGCTCCTCTCGGATGACTGAGCTTCTCACCCTATCTCTAAGGGAGACGCCAGCCACCCTCCTGAGGAAACCCATTTGGCCGCTTGTACCCTGGACCTCGTTCTTTCGGTCATGACCCAGCCTTCATGACCATAGGTGAGGGTAGGAGCGAAAATTGCCCGGTAGATCGAAAGCTTTGCCTGCTGGCTCAGCTCTCTTTTAATCACTGCGGTGCGATAAACTGAATGTAATACCGCACCAGCTGCTCCGATTCTCCGACCAATCTCACGCTCCATAGTCCCCTCACTGCGAACAAGACCCCAAGGTACTTAAACTCCTTCACTTGGGGTAAGGACTCACTCCTACCCGAAGAAAGCACTCCATCGGTTTCCTGCTGAGAACCATGGCCTCAGATTTAGAGGTGCTGATCCTCATCCCAGCCGCTTCACACTCGGCTGCGAACCGATCCAGTGAGTGCTGGAGGTCACAGGCCGATGACGCCATCAAGACCACATCATCTGCAAAAGCAGCGATGAGATCGAGCCCACCGTACTGCAACCTCCCCGCCCGACTACGCCTCGATATCCTGTCCATAAATATTACAAACAGGATTGGTGACAACGCAGCCCTGGCGGAGGCCAACCTCACCTGGAACGAGTCCGACTTACTTCCGAGAACCCGGACACAGCTCTCGCTTTGGTCATACAGAGATTGGATGGCCCTGAGAAGGGACCCCTCACCCCATACTCCCGCAGCACCTCCCACAATTTCTCCCGGGGGACCCGGTCATACGCCTTCTCCAGATCCACAAAACACATGTAGACTGGTTGGGCATACTCCCAGGCCCCCTCCAAGATCCTTGCGAGAGTGAAGATCTGATCCGTTGTTCCACGGCCAGGACGGAATCCACATTGTTCCTCTTCAATCCGAGGTTCGACTATCGGCGAACCCTCCTTTCCAGCACCTTGGAGTAGACTTTACCGGGAGGCTGAGAAGTGTGATACCCCTGTAATTGGCACACACCCTCTGGTCCCCCTTTTTGAATAGGGGAACCACCACCCCGGTCTGCCACTCCTTAGGCACCGTCCCAGACTTCCACGCAATGTTGAAGAGGCGTGTCAACCAAGACATCCCCTCCACACCCAGAGCTTTCAGCATTTCTGGACGGATCTCATCAATCCCTGGGGCTTTGCCGCTGTGGAGTTGTTTGACTACCTCAGCGACTTCCACCAGGGATTGACAATCCCCATCATCCTCCAGCTCTGCCTCTACCACAGAGGCGTGTCAGCTGGATTTAGGAGTTCCTCAAAGTGCTCCTTCCACCGCTCTATTACCTCCCCAGTTGAGGTCAACAACGTCCCATCCTTACTGTATACAGCTTGGATGATTCTTCTTCCCCCTCCTAAGGTGGCGAACGGTTTTCCAGAAGCACCTTGGTGCCGACCGAGAATCCTTCTCCATGTCTTCTCCGAACTTCTCCCACACCCGCTGCTTTGCCTCTGTCACGGCAGAGGCTGCAGCCCGAACCGTCGGTACCCTGCAACTGCCTCCGAGTCCTCCGGGATAACATATCCCGGAAAGACTCCTTCTTCGTCAGACGGCGGCTTCCCTGACCACCGGTGTCCACCAGGGCGTTCGTGGGTTACCGCCCCTTGAGGCACCTAAGACCCTATGACCACAGCTCGCCACCGCAGCTTCAGCAATGGAAACTTTGAACATTGTCCTCAGGTTCAATGCCCCAGCCTCCACAGGGATGCCCGAAAGCTCCGCGGAGTGCGAGTTGAAAGTCCGTCGGACGGGGCCTCCTCCAGGCGTTCCCAATTCACCCGCACTACCCGTTTGGGTTTACCAGGTCTGTCCAGAGTCTTCCCCCACCCCTGACCCAACTCACCACCAGATGGTGATCAGTTGACAGCTCTGCCCCTCTCTTCACCCGAGTGTCCAAAACATACGGCCTCAGATCAGATGAAAGCGATTATAAAATCGATCATTGACCTTTGGCCTAGGTGCTCTGGTACCACGTACACTTATGAGCATCCCTATGTTCGAACATGGTGTTTGTGATGGACAATCCATGACTAGCACAGAAGTCCAACAACAGACAACCACTCTGGTTTAGATCAGGAGGCCGTTCCTCCCAATCACGCCTCTCCAAGTATCTCCATCATCACCCACGTGTGCGTTGAAGTCCCCAGCAGAACTATGGAGTCCCTACTGGAGCCCCATACAGGACTCCATTCAAGGTCTCCAAGAAGGCCGAATACTCCGAACTCTTGTTTGGCGCATATGCACAAACAACAGTCAGAGTTTTCCCCCATCACCCGCAGGCGTAGGGAGGCTCTCGTCCACCGGGAGTAAACTCCAACGCAGCGGCGCTCAGCCGGGACTTGTGAGTATCCCCACACCCGCCCGCGCCTCACACCTGGGCAACTCCGGAGTAGGAAAGAGTCCAACCCCTATCCAGGAGTACGGTTCCAGAACCGAGACTGTGCGTGAGGTAAGCCCCACCAGATCTAACTGGTAGCGCTCCACCTCCCGCACAAGTTCCGGCTCCTTCCCCACAGAGGTGACGTTCCACGTCCCCAGAGCCAGCCTCTGCCGCCCAGGTCTGGTCCGTGAGGCCCCTGACCTTCGCCGCCACCCATATGGCAGCGCACCCGACCCCAGCGGTTCCTCCCACAGGTGGTGGGCCCATGGGATGGAGAGAGGAGCCACGTAGCTTTTGGCTGTGCCCGACCGGGCTCCGTGGCAAACCCGGCCACCAGGCGCTCGCTGACGAGCCGCCCCGTCTGGGCCTGGCTCCAGACGGGGCCGGGCTTCCTCCGGGCAGGGTCCTCGATCCCTTCCTCGATTTGTCATAGGATTTTTGAACCATTCTTTGTCTGGCCCTCCCCTGAGACCACTTTGCCATGGGAGACCCTACCAGGAGCACAAAGCTCCAGACAACACAGCCCTCAGGTTCATAGGGACACACAAACCTCTCCACCACGATAAGGTGATGGTTCCCGACTTGATCCCGACTTGCTCTGACGTCATGCACACGTGGGCAACGATAATCTCACGAGCAAGGCGGCAGTTCTGAGGCAGAGCAGCGCAGTTGCTTTTCACCGACTGCAAGAGCCAGGCGGACCCAGAGCATGCTGGGAAACGCCGGCTTCTCAGCTGATTTAACAGCTGATTGGTTTACAACATGATGACGTTTGATATAAACTTTTTATTGTTTTTTTAATCGGAGGGATTTTAGTTGCTATTTGTCTGATTTAAAGACTTATTCTGTACAGAACACACCTTAGATGGCTGATAGTGATGTTAAGAAGTCAGAGAGACTAAATCTGTTCAGATCAAGGATCATCTCCAGTCTGTTGTTAATTAAAATCAGCAACAGATTGCATGTAGAACATTCTGAGAGCTACTCTGTCATAATTAAAACAACTACAGAGTGTGTACCAGCTGATCTGTGGGTCTGATTATATTTTATTAAATCATAATCTCACCATAGTGTTTTTGTCACTGCCTGTCCAGTCTGAAGGCTGCTGGAATCGGATGGAAACTGTCCGACTTTACTGCAGCTTTTTTCCCCTGCTGCTGCCGCCTGCTCTCGTCCACTTTACAGGCGAGGCGCAGTTCATCTCGAACGAGCCTATTGGTTCGTCTCTAGGCGACTGGCGATGACGTCATCACAAACGGACAGTGTTGTCATTCCTGAAATGTGGGAAGCGTCTGTCTTTGTAATTGGTTCTTTTTAAAAGATTTCATCGTCCTTTAACCACCAAGACTTAAAAAATGTAAGTAACGAGGTACAATCAGATACGTGATGTGTAAGTAAAGTTCTTATCATTCGCAAAGACAAAAACAATGTAAGCAAACAAACATCCACAGCCGACAAAAACAGGTTCAAACATAAAAGACCGTGTGATTCGCGCTAGAATAAGAGGGTCTATAACCATGTTATAAAGGTAATCTAATTCATACATGTTTTGTTAGCTAATGATGGTTGTGTGCATTTTCAGGGCGGACTACTGGAAGTCACAACCAAGGAAATTCTGTCAGTACTGCAAGTGCTGGATTGCGGACAATAAGCCTGTGAGTAGGCCAAAAGATGCAGCTGATGTTGCTGAGAAACTTATCCACATAATTCATAATAATGTTCATGTGTCTCCTTGTGTTTGTTTTGCTCTGCAGAGCGTTGAGTTCCACGAAAGGGGGAAAAATCACAAAGAAAATGTGGCTGCAAAAATCTCAGAGGTATTAACTTTTCTATAGGATATATATATATATATATATATATATATATATATATATATATATATATATATATTACCTTTTTTTCTTAAGAAAGGATTCAATCACTCCACATAGGTGTAAAGTGCTGCCCACTTCTAATTTAGTACATTATATGATCTCCAGAAATTAATTACACTAAAGAATAAGTGTTTTACTTCAAATGATGAGCTGGATGTTGATTTTTAGTAATGGTGTGACACGTATCGGCAGTTCTGCGCAACCTGACTAAACAATAAAGTTTAACAACGTTAAAAGTTAATTTTGTTCCCCATTAAAGTAAAAACATCAATGTTCAGGTCACGTGAGCTAAGTTTCATATTGTGAATGAACTGCTGCACATAATCTATATCAAATGAAGGTTCTCAGTGACGCACACAGCCAAGAAAAACATGCCCGTCCTCAAGACTGTCCAAGAGATAAGGTCCAGACAAAAAAAGCTCTCTTTTATTGGCTACTAGCTGCTGCCAATCATCTCACTTTATCTTTCTTTCTGCAGATTAAAAAGAAGAGTGTTGACAAAATGAAGCAGGAGGAACGTATGTCTAAAGAATTTAAGGCAATGGAGGAGGCTGCACTGAAGGCATATCAGGAAGATCTGAAGAGGATGGAAAAGGAGTCAGAAGGTAATTTTTTTTTTGACATTTTATTGAAATGATGTGTCACGTGGGCTACATGAGGAGCTTAACTTTAATTCATGTTTTTGTGTGTTAGGATCAAGTTCATCTGCCCAAACAACAACACAGCCACCCCCACAACCTCAGGCAAAACCTCAGGCAAGGCCGAGACAAGACCCCAGACAAGACCCCAGACAAGACCCCAGGCCAAAAAACAGCAAAAGAAAGCGAAAGCAAGCGAGAAGTCCAGAGGCCAAAGAGAAGCGCAGGTTTGGGTTGAAGGACAGACAGACGATGGACACACGTACTATTACAACACAATAACTGGAGGTGGGGAGAACCTAAAACACATACATTACATTGTCCTGTACACTCACACAATATTTTTATACTTGTACACTGTATGGTCAAAGTGACTCTTTCCAACATTGTTGTGGTGTTTGTATTTTAACTGCAGAATCTACATGGGAAAAACCAGGGGGTTTTCATGGAGAAAACTCCACCTATGCACAGCCTGGACAGACTGAGGTTAATGTTTTTAGATTCTGTGCATTTTTAATTTGGTTTTGCTTCAAACTCTGTTGGATGCAGGTGACTTGTATTTATACGTTAATATTGTGTTTGGCTTTAGAGCTCTTCAGGCTGTCCTTGGATGGAAGCCATCAGTCCTGATGGTTATACATATTACTACAACTCAGAGACTGGAGGTGGAATATTTCGTTATTCATCTGAAATGATCATTTAAATACCACTGTCATTTCTGGATTCCATTTCTTATTATTTACGGAGAAACTGTCTGATAATCACATGTTCTATCTTCCTCACCTCACAGAGACCAGCTGGGAGAAGCCAGCGGGCTTTTCTTCGAAGGAATCATCTGGATCTGGATCCAACAAAGAGGACGAGAGTCAGAAGGAGCCATTAACCCCTCAGGCAGAGCCGTCCTTGGGAGGAGAAGAGAGCTCCAGCGAGGCCGCGCATCTCAGGAGGCTCAAGTTCCTGAACAAGCCAGCCAGCAGCCAGATGCCTCAAAGGTCAGCTTCAGGGTGAGAGGAGTCCTGGTAATGAATGAGAATTAGTACAGAACAAATGTAACATCTGCTTGTCAAGATTCTGTGTAAAAAATAAATAAATCATTCCAGACCTTCACACTTTTTTTTCAGAAAAGGAAAGCAGAAGCAGAGCCATCAGAAAAGGAGGGAGAAGATAAAATGAGTGATGATGCTCCTAAAGAGGCGCCCGAAGAAATGAAAAAAGAGCAAGATGTCCAAAGCACGAGAGCTGAACCCGAGAAAGAGAAGAAAAAGGAAGAGGTGGCACCAGTGAAGATACGAAACAAAAGGCCAAAAGCTGCCAATCCATATGGGGCGTGGGAAGAGATCCAAGAAGAGGAGGATCCATAGTAAGTGCTGTTTAAATGGTTGATTAGGATATTGCTAGGCTGACTGATGTGCAGCCTTTAGACTATGATACAGACTAAAGACCTGTGCCAGTAGCTACTAAAAAGGCTCTAACTGCTCCTTTTTGTTCTTTCAGTTCCAAGGTGGACTTACAGCTGCCTCAAGTGGAGGAAGCACCATCAGCACTCCAGTCGACCTGCCGCCAGAGCCAAAACCAAAGTTCAGGGACGCATTATCACTTCCCTTGGAGAGGAAGGCGGACCTGCTTCATTCAGGAAAAACAAGACACAGAGCGGCAAATCCGGAGCCTCCGACAGAGACAACGACGACGATGACCCAATCGCATAAAAACTTTATGCAGTAGAAGACTTTTACACAAATAAAAACTCTCTTTCAACTTTTGACATATTAATGAACCCTTTTTTGATTTTTGAAGTGTAAATGTATTAGGAGTGGGTTTTTTCTTACATAAGATGCACAATATTTTTTTTTCAGGAATTTGTTTTATTGTAGACAAAGTAAAAAATGCTGTTTAAATTAATTTTTTTTACCATTGGACACAATCCATGCCCTTTTCTTTGTACTGGTATCTGTTAGATAATTAAGGTGTGCAAGTGTGTGTATTGTCATTTTATCCTGCAGTCTGGTAAAGGCAAATACACTTATACAGAGCAATTTAAATAAAACTTTTTGTAATTTTCATATTTGTATTTGTTTACCATTGTTAGTAATGAAAAGCTAGTAATGCATCCCCGTGAAAGATACTGAAAACAACTTTGTCAGCAAAATGATATTGAAAATGTGCTGGTCAGCTGGCACACACATGTAGGGTGTGATGTGTTTTTGGTGAGTGTGTGTAAAGCTGATAGGTGGTTTTACCACACCCTGATTGGCAAAGAACCATGAAGGATACTTACAGACAATAAACAGTCCTGATGCCTGTTTACGTTAAAGGTAAAAAGTCAGCTTTACTGTACTTCACTATGAAGGTTTTACCGCTTTGAGCTCATGCTCATTTAGGAAACTTGGCAGATGTTCCAAACTGACAGGACAAAAGGTTTGATGACTTGGACAGCCACATTTCTACTTGGAGGACAAATGCTAAAATCTAGTGATGGCAAGATGAAGCCTCATGAAGCATTAAAGCTTTTCAGCAAAGTGGTTTGCAAAAGGGATATTTCTCTTTTTTTGTTTGACCTGTTTGTCAAAGAGTGTAAAACAGGCAGTTATAGGCTATTACAGATGATCTAGTGATCTGTGATACACTATCAGACATGGCTTTAGTGCCAGTAATCAATTTCCACCTCATCCATTTAGAGCCATATAGTGCATATTTTCTTTTGGTATAATATAATCAACATAACTGTATAATCAACGGATTTCCTTAAGAGGAATGTGGCTATCAAACATGTAAATCGATCCTTTGGGTCACAAAATAATAGGAGTGGCAATATTAGTTGGCTACTCTAAAACTGGAAAGTGGCAATGGTTTAACTGGGCAGAGGGCGGTGAATGTGCCTGTGTAGATCATGGATATGAAATAAAACCACTTCTTAAACCAGTCACATGGTACGGACGGGCAGCGAGGCTTTAGATGTCATCAATGATGTTATCTGTCTAAAACGATACAAGCCTTGATACGTGCTTCACGGACAACTTTCCCGATTTCTCGACACATACGTCAAAGCTTTAGCACAGAAAGTATCACTGCAAAAAACATGTTGAGAAAAATTGACATTGTGATGTATATTTTATTACAAAAATAAAAACCTTAATGAGGGGTAAACTGCAGTTGTCTTACATGCCTTATTTGCACAAGCGTAAATTTATATTAAAATAATATGTATGTCTGCCCTGATGTGCTGTCACAGTACTGTAAGATGCCTCAAACGTACTTAACAGACAGTATATGATGTAATGGATGCATTATGTTCCATAAAACATTTGACAGACTGTTGTGGTGTGGTGGGTGTCAGTCTGCAGACTCTGGTGGTTTCACACTTCTGCTCTCCACCACCTCCAAAAGAGCCTCCTTCTCCGCATGTTCAAGTACATCAGAGATCAGATCATCAAGAGCCTCCCTCCTCTCATGAACTCCTAAACATGAAGCAGAACACATGTGACATTGATTTTGAAAAAAAGCAATAAAGATTCAACTATTTACATCAGTTTATATCTTTTATCATATATCAGTTTGGCTGGTTGAAAATCACAAAAAATACAAATATGAACAGTGTCTTGGGATTTATGCAGAATTTAGAGACACGCTGACGCCCTAATAATATCTTACCTTAATATCCCTAGTAACATATCCAGTCCTGTGGTCTGTGACACGATCCTGGCTAAAGTTGTATGTACAATCCTCTCTGACTGGGAACGTGTTCCCACCTGTAGTAAGACATGGTTAAATAGGACAGAGATCTTTGAATATCACATCCCTTTGGCTGGTAAAAATGTGTTGTTAAATGAGAACTCTTGCAGGAGGAGTTCACTCACCTGCTGCTTTCGTGCTGTATGCCTCTGCTCAGTCTCTTTACCCATCATGCTCTGGTAGAGCCGGGCCCTCAGCACACGCAGGGCCGTGTCTCGGTTTTGCAGCTGGGAGCGAGTCTGCTGACACTCAGCTGTTATACCTGTTTGGGGGGACTAGATAAGCATGGAAAGTTCTGATGCTTAGATGTCACAAAAGCAGAACTTCCTCTATTCTGGAATAGTTCCAGAACTGGCATGTGTTACCGGTGGGAAGATGAACAATCCGCACTGCACTGTCTGTTGTGTTTACACTTTGGCCCCCAGCTCCGCGAGATCTGAATGTGTCGATGCGAAGATCCTTTGGATCAATGTGGACGTCAAACTGTGAAAACAAAAAGCACAGGACAAAAATAGAGACATACTGCATGTTTTACTTTTTAGTGCTAATTAACACAAACTGAAAAAGCAGAGTGTAAAGTGTACCTCCACTGGCTGAGGCAGAATAATGACAGTCATGGTTCCTGTGTGGATACGCTGCATCCTGGAGGAGAGGCCCACCTCAGGGATCCGTTGCACCCGGTGTGTTCCTCCTTCATGCTTCAGATGTCTGTACACATTCTCACCAGCTAGTCTTACTGCTGCATGGTGCAGACCACCTGAGAGACACAGTCAATTAATGTAGGAGTTCCCATATTTTTTCTATCATGCCACTCCTTGAAAGTGACAGATATTTAGATTTTTTTCTCACAGCAAAGCACAGGAGGAACTAATAACATTAAAAAGGCACCTTTACAGTAAGTATTGCAATGCTGCCACTGATATTGTCATCAGCTAAATCACGTCATGTGTATACCCCTCAGCGATGGCTGCAAAGGATAAATGATACAGTACTGTTAGACAAAAATATGAATTACCATACTCAGCAGGTGTGAAGTTCAGAAGCTCAAAGTCCCAATTCTTGTAAGAAGCAAAGCCCTGGTACATGTCAAACATTTCTCGGGTGAACTGTTGACAGATGTCACCTGAAACCACAAGAACAGATATTAGGAAAAAAGCTGTAACGGTTCTTTAAATAAGCCAATAGTGAAAAAAATAAAATAAAATGTCATACCTCCTGTTGTTCGTCCTGATACAACCTCCAGCACAATATTACTGGAGTCAAGAGGGTCGATGGGCACAAGAGCTTTGATCAACTGGAGAGAAGAAGATACTCATTAGCTGTTTTTTTTAACACATTTCTACACATATTTGACCATGCATTTGTGTTCTCACATCTTTTCTTAGGGCCAAAATCTTGCAGGACATTTGTGCTTCTTCCTCCTTTAAGAGCTGGATCAATTGGTCATCTTCATCTTTGGTAGCAGCTGAACGTGCAGTGAGGAAGAGAAAGCAAAGATCATGGCATTTGCATTGTAAGAAACGTTGATGCTAGCTGCTTTAAGAGTGACTTTCACTAATATTATTAAAGAAAAATCTGCAAATGTACAGCTGGAAATATATGATGGATATTGTGACACAATAATAATAAAAATAACAACATGAACACCAAATGCGCTCAGTAATACAGATTACAAACTTGTATTTACTTGCAAGACATTCTAATACAGTTAAAGACCTTGAATGTCTAATGTGCAACTTGGGAACACATTTAAAGTATCTCTGTGGCACTGTTAGTGAGTTTATATTTGGTATATTACATGTTTAGAACTGTATTTCTTATGTCACTAAGAAACACTATTATATGTATATTTGGACAATTATTACTGACATAAACAAACAAAATACTCACTATGAAGAAATGAAAGGACTTCCTCAAGGTCTTTTAGGGCTTCTTCAATACTCTCAAACACATTTGCCAGAGGCAGCAGATCTGCGTGTTTCTTACTAAGCACTTTTCTGTCCGATTCGCTGAGATATGCATGCTGTAACTTCTTGCTGAGGTCTCTGAACTCCTCCATGAGCTGCTGAAGATACCTCTGAACAGACTCAGTCTTGTACAAGTCCCCCAAATCACTGTAATAGAGGCGTCTTGGTGCTACTGTACCCCAATGTTGCGCTTGTGTTCTGTTGTGTCCCGTTAGTGTCCTCCATCCTGCTCTTCTCCCTCTGTTGCTGTAAACTACACGGCTACACAAAGAGCACAGTCGAGACCAGGGACTGACGAGCATTTGACTACATTTAAAGAGCAATAAGTGAAGTAAAAAAATAATATAACGCCACAACTGTTGTTCAAGTGTTCACAACAACTGTCATTCTGTTTCGGTAGCTCGCCGTTCAGTGACTCCTACGCTACGCAACAGAGACCGGATGTAGTTTGGGAAACAAGGTCGAGGAGAAAACGAGAACTCTGGGACTTGTAGTTTAATCGTATCGACAAACCCAATCGACCATCTAATAATTGCCTAACAAATCTGCAATAAAGTGCCATTCATAGCCAGCTGGTGTCAAAATGTCAAACTTTAGAGCAAGTGAAATTGGTAAGATATTAACTAACTATAGTTAGCGTGCTTATTGACAAACAATAACTTATGTTGAAGTCTGTCTAACGTTAATTAACTAGCTAGCATATGTGTTTTGAAGCTTTTAACACGCTATTAACCTTTATGTGCTAACTGTAGCCCAGTAGCTAGCTAGCTACATGTTTAAAACGTTAACAATTTGTGACGTGTTTAGGGGTGACCGAAATTAAAAGATGGCTTCTAGTAAGACCTTAGGTTACTTTTTGGCTGCCAACCTATACTTTATAAATGGGACTGCTAGCTAACGGTCAGCTGGTAAACAAAAACTTGAATACACTTTTATTAACACTTTTTAGGAACACAGGATAAGTCTGGGTTTACATTAACCAAGGCAGTGGAGGATGTCAGCCAACACAGCCATGCCCAGACTGAGGCCCTGAAAGAGAAAAGGAAGACACTCATCTCCCTGCAGGTTCACCATACACCTAATATAATTTTCACTGTTGGCTCAAGCCAACACTTATAATTAACACAATTATTCTCTCCAATATACACTTTACCTTTATTACCTTTTAGCAACAGTAACAGCATACGTTGTAACAGAGATAGAAGAAGTGGATACCACAGTGGAAGTGCTGCCTTAATAGATACATAGTAGATGGCAATTAAATAATTAATACAAATATGCTGGTCTTATGTAGCCATATTTTTCAGAAATTGGTCATTAGGTGTGCAATGTAATTTGCAAGAAAAAGATTTGAGTGTGTACCAATGCCACAGCAGTCATTAAAAAATAGGGTTTATTGTATAAAATGTCCTACTTTATTTGTGGTTATTACAAATACATTATTATTAAGGAATATGCATCCATGCAATACAATTATAAGGAATAGACAAGTTGACCACTCGCTCTTAACCCTTGTATAGTCTTCAAGTCAACCATGAAAAAAAGTTATCGCATTTTCTGACATTTTTGTCACTTTTTCAATGTAGTGGGTACTTTTTTTGATGTTTTTTCCAAAGTTGTTTAAGATTTCTAATTATGACATTTTCAGCTTATTTCGAAGGCCCATTTTATGTGATGAAAAAACTGAAAATGGTTCAAATTTGACCCGAGGACAACATGTGGGTTAAAAAGCTGGAAGAGTGTCATCTACCTGCCTATTTCAAAGTTCTCACAAGGGGAGTAAACACTGATTTGAACATTTTGTCTTGCCTCCTTTTTCAGGAAACTCTTTCAGAGGTTGAGAAGATAGGTGGCATGGCAGAACAGGAGCTGAGATCTAAAGCGAGGAACCTCTTAATGCTTGAGGGTGAGATGGAGCACCTGGAGCTGCAGACAACAGTCTTGCATGATCGCTGTGCATCCATCCGCAAAGAAAATACAGAACTCCAGATGGGTATAAGCGAGAGGAGGAGGAGCGCTCGCATGGCACTGGCAGGGTTCTTACCGAAACAAGATGGAGGTTCACAGAGCAGCTCTTTTGCATGCAGCGAGCCGGACAGAGGCCCATAAAGAGCTGGAGGACAAAAGAGCACTTGTCAGGATGCTGATACAGAAGAAAGAGGAGCTGAAGGTAGATTTGGAGGATCCAAATGGAAATGCGGTGCAAATGGCAAAGGTGGAGAAAATGAACTGGATAATTCTAAATTATATTGACATTTTAAATGTTACATATCATGCTAATTGTTAATCTGCCATAATTCTTCTTTTCCGCAGAGTGAGATTGATGTTCTGAAGGGGAGATCTCTTTGATGGGTGAAACTATAGCTAAAACGAGAGAAGTGCAAAAGAGTGTGATATTCATACCCAGATAAAGAAAGACATAGAGGTATGGCAAAGAGAAGTGGAGAATTTATAGTCTAAAACTAACAATTATTTTCATCATCTATAAATCTACAGATTTTTGACGTACAAAGATATCAGGACTTAAGACCACGTTCATAGTTTTATCCCAAATGAGCTCATTAAACTGAATTGTTACAGATCCAGAACAAGCGCTATGAAGCCATTGTGAAGCGCCTCCGCTGCCAACTGAGCAGGGCCCAGGCTGCCCACAGGTAAAAATAAATGCACATGCAACGCCATCTAATTTATAATTTTTTTAAGTGTCTTGTACAGATGATAATTCCTAAATGTGTGGACAACAATCCAAAAGTAAAGATAGCACACTACTGCTCTTAAAGCCAGCAGACAGTTTTTTAGTTTTTAATACATTTAGAATGTGAACTTTCAAAACATCATATTATTGAGTCAAGAAAATAATTTACTGTACCACCTAGAAGTTTATTGTTAATGATATGCATCTCATTTCATTATGTCTTTTCATTTCATGTTAATTTGGAGGCTATTTAGAGGCAAATTGCTCCTAATGCAAAAACGTTCCACCTTGTAAACGCTGCCAAACTGTGCCTGCTTTACTTAGGCAAATGTCTGAAGATGTCTACCACATGGAGAGAGCTCGCCCAGTTCAAAGGGCAGCTGGTGTCGTCTCAGGACTCAGCGGCCAGTGGTCATTAAACTACAGTGGCAGGCTTGTCTAAATTGGATGAACATGGTTTATGTCAACATCTCATTTGGATTGTTTTTATATCAGATTGAAAGTAAGCTTGTAGTTGTTATAGGTCCGAGTGTTACAGGTAGTAACAGGTTGCTAATGAACAAATGAACAGCTGGGGGCAGCAGTGTCAACTAGAAGTCTAACTGTTTTATTTCATTACAAAACCCTCACCTTGACTGTTATACAGTAGTTTGATAATAACATTTATTGCTGAATGTGTTCCTTTAAAATGCACAACGTTTTGTCAGAGAGATAACTGTAGAAGTATTAAAATACTTTTCTGTTTTCACATTTTTTTAATTTACTTTGATAACAGGGCAGCACGCACTTTCCTGTGCCTGTTCTGAGACTAAATTGCAGGCGTAGGGTAGATTTTAGGTTGAGTTGGGACATCAGTTTGTCCACTCACTGTCCACAACAATGACCCATGCAGAACAGAAGCCAAGTGTCTAGTCTAACTGTCAATGTGATGGTGTTGTTTTGGTACACGCTGTTCCAGCTTCTGCTTCACTGGGTCGCTTGATGGTCTGCGAGGTGACAGTCCCACTGCCGGCTAACAAGGGCGTGACTGTGCCACTTCAGCCATAACTTGAAACTAATAAAACAATGAAACTGCCTTTTCAGAAAATTGTTGTCATGCCCTTATAGAATTGAAAAACAAAAAACATTGTGCTGGTACTTTTTTTTTTTACTTTTGTGTTACCTATTATCTGCAGAGATGATGTGTTTGCCAGCTTTCCAGATCTTACCTGGCATAATTAGTCAACCATTAAATAGCAAAATGACCAATTTCAAGACAAATGCATGCAACTATTTGAAATGTAAAAATTAATCTATAACATATTTGCGGTAGGTATTGAGCACCAAACTGTGTGTGTACTAACGCATAGTACCTACAGCTTTAATATACTATTAGGGAGTCTGGTTGAATGTGTGGGAGGTGAAGGGCAACGTGTGATGATTTACCCAATAGTTAGTAGTGTTTTCATTACCCACTCAACCACAAATTGTAGTTTAGTGGGCCATTTCCTTAAAGATGCCCTTGGGGAATCTATCCAGCCAGTCTGGCTGCCTGCTTTACCGCAGTATTGCTCTGTCTGGCTGACCTTATTAGCCTGTTCTCAGCCTGACAGCCCTCTCCTCTGTCTGCTGTGCTGCTTATTCCCTGGGCCCCTCCACTCAAGCTGTTGAAACATGCAATCACATTTTTACACACATACAGTCAAATGTGCATCAAACTGCCCAAAACATCCTCTTAGAAAGTGGATGGACAGTATACATAGAAACATACCCTGCAATGTAACTGCCCCTCCCCCATTTGAGCGTTTACATTGTACAGTACAAGCACATGTACACTCCTTAACAGGTTGATCTTTTAAAATTCACCACACATGGCTATTTATTTTTTTTAACCTTGGATTTTTTTTGTCAATTTATTTCTGTCACATACAACTTTTATTCTTATGAAGGACTCAGAAATAAAGTTCCAGTATGCCTTAGTGGGGTAGCCTAAAAATCTAGACGCATGCTAGCGGCAGATGTAATTGGCAGGGTCAGTCTAGCAACTCTCCGTTGGCTTTCGAGCTGGAAAAACCTAATTGTGGTCAGGCCAATCACGTCGTGTATAGAGTCGGTGGGTGGGCTTAACATAAGGACTTGAATTCCCTTCTACTTAAAAAACAAAAAAGATGACGGCTGCTGCTGGCAAACAGCGGTCTTTCCAACCTGCTTTGGAAGTCTAGGAGTTAAGCTTTTCTTTGAGAAAAGAACAAAGAACAGCACTGTAGTCAAAAGTTAAATGTATCAACTAGCATTGCTCTGGTTGGTCGTAGCGCTATCCTATTACATGTAGAGGGAATTTGATATACAATCGTTTATCCCGCCCCTCGGATTGAGCCCTGCCAATGGTGAGTTCCCAGACCCAACATCTTGATGTGGGTCTGGCTTGTCAGGGTTTTAGTGGGGAGCTGATAAATTAAAATTCAGTGTGCATTAATTGTTTCAATATATCAAGAGTTTCCGACTCTGAGGAGCAGTTCCTGCAGCAAGATACTTTGTAAGAAACTGCCAGTCACATCCTCCCAGTCCAAGGCCGACATTAGGCCTTGCTAATTATGGAATGAATTTAACACCAGCCCTCAACCACATGCTGGTTTTATTTATTCGGCTGTGACACATTTGTCTACTCCACTCTGGCATCAACCGTCACTTCAACATACACTTGGCTGCTGAAATAGAGAACATAGGGGGAGCATTGGGATTTATAAAAATAAACTGATGAATGTATGACAATTAAGAGTTGTTGTTTTGGATGATTCATTTTGTCATCTTTAATTAGGTATGTCATTATATATATCATATCTATTATCATTTTTACAACTCTAAGAGTTATTTTACCATTCCCATAAAAACAAGTTATTATTCAAATATTTTCTCATTTTAAACTGGCCTGTCTCCTACAAGAATCATCTCTTTTACTTTGTTTCCCCCGTTGATGAATGAGTATGCCAATAAAACATGCTTGGCAAGCTTTCACATCGACTGAGAAGCTCTCTGCAGGATGGCTGCTCATTTATTTATTTATTTCTCTGTGAAACTGTGTCATCTTGAGTTGATGCAGTGCACCATTTATTCCTTTTTCCTCTTCAACAATATTGGGTCAATAGAGAAAGTAGTGGAAGGTGAAGAAATAATGTCTATAAATTGCAATAACTCAGTACAGATAAAGTCACTGTTTAATTAGTTGTCATATGGACTCTATGTCCTATAATGTATTTCAATTAGTTAATATGACAACCAGATGTGTGCTGTTAAATTATTTTATTTTATTAAAAAGCAACATTTAGACAGACTAGGTGCAAAAGGTACAAATACCAGACTTCAAGTAAAAGTGTTTCTGTAAATATTCTTTTGACAAATTCTGATTGTTATTACAGAAATTTATCCTGAATTGTATTTTTGCATTTTCTCACTGAGAATACCATCAATAGATTCCCATCAATTGGCATCCACAAGATAACTGAGTTAGTAATGTTATTGTGTCAAGCCCTCATGAGCTTATAAGATACAACAAATACGTTCAGACAAGAACATATCTTGTTACATGGAACATTACATGACAATTGTGCTTCACAGAATAACAGATCATAATTATAAACATACAATTGCAGAAAGCATGCTTTCTCCATCCTTGAATGAAGACAGTTTTGTTTGTACTAGATTCCAGGCTTTAAATCTTTACCCTTGTCATAGAAGCAGAATGACAGCCTGTTATTTCTCTGCTGCATTTTGTTTCACACAGTCGCACCTCTGCTTACCTCTCAGTAAGGTTGTACTCCTCGTGCATGACTAAGGGTGTCTGACGGGCTAATTTATGGTTGCTTGCACCTCCTGTGGCTCGCTGCCCATGTATGTTGTGTGGAGGCAAACACAGCTGACTTGGATTGTATGAGAAATCGTTATGTGCATGCCTCGAGTGTTGGTTTTGTGTAATAAATTCCTGAACTCCTAACTACCGTAGGCTGAGGTGTATTTACTGCCGAATTTGGCAGAGCGGCCAACATAACATTAGAGGTGTAAAACAATTATTATCCGGACTGCAGGAATATCTCATTTGGTCTTCAAAATGCATTTATGTTTTCATGTGCACCTTTATCTGGTAGCACTTTACTGATTTTATCTCACATGCACAATTTGTGTGTACGTGTTTGTGTGTGTGTGTGTGTGTGCAGGTCAATAGTGGAACATTTTGTCTGACTCCTGTGACAGCCATTTAACTTTTGCTTTGGGTGTCTGCCGTCTCATAGAAAGGTACATCTGGGGACTGTTCAAGAAGCTGGCAAACTGGAATCCTTTCTGAGAAAAACACTTTTTATGAGCCCCAGGTTCCAGAAATGAGATGCTTCCAGGTTTTATCAGCAAAGTCACTATACTTAAAGAGATTCAAGTTGCTATTATAAAAGACAAACATAACTTTTTTTAGCTTATGGACTAATAATTGTAGCTCTGCTTCCAACTCTAAACAAAACAGACACCTTGCTGATATCTCATAGTCATCAACAACTGACTCCCAACCAGCAGCTGGTGAGTAGTGGCTGCCACAGCTGACTCAAGTGTGTACACAACCAGCTGAGCTGTTTATTGTGTTCATTACCACACTGAGTAAAGATTTCCTCCGTGACTTCAGCAGTTCAGTCACACCCAATACGAGGAGATGCGCCCCAAATTACCATCCTTTGTATTTTCCATGTCGTAGCAGTCAGCAGAGAATACAGGATTTGTTTGCTCTTGATCTCAGACTGATGAACTTAGTTTCAGGGGCCGATCTAGTCCCAGAGAAACCTATGTTCCAATGCTACGGGTAATTGTTTGCTGTGGCTTTAAGAAGGGCAACAACTCAGTATGGCTTTACCTCCAGAGACCTGAGAGAGTTTATTTACCTTCTTTTTGTTTGTACAAGTAATTGCTGTCTCTGTAAAGTTATCCTGAGAACTCAGAGAAGGTACAAGCTGACCAATTTTGACTTATAAAATAGTTCCCTAGTATGTGTTTGTGCAGGGGGGTTGTAGTTTGTGTGTGGAAAACCAAATTAAAAAGAAGAGAGGAGGGAATATCCCTCAGCTGTCAGCGCTGAACACACAGGTGAAACCACTGGGATCGTGCTGGCCTCTAATTGCTCCCATTGGTTCTTGTTAGACTAAACAACACTAGCTTGCTACAAACAAAAAACTTGCTGATTTCTAAACCAGCTGCCTTATTTTCACATTGCTTTAATCTGCTCAGTTATGCAGTAATAATTGTCAGTATATGACCAAAAGCTTCTCCTTAATTCTTTCAACTTAAGCCCACTGGGTGGGTCACAAGGTTGAGAGCTGTGCCCTTTATCTGCACACAGAAACCAGATAAAGGTGTTGAGTTGTGTGAGCTATTATAGGGTGTGGCTGAGCATGAGTCTGAGGAATGTATTGATTTGCACAGGCACAACATGGTCCACAGTGTTAGTGTGACTTTGTATCGGGAATGTGGGATGAGGGAACTTGAGAGCCTAACGTGTCTAAAAGGTTTCGCTTAACTCCAGGAAATAACCCAGGCCAAAAATAGATGTAATAAATAAAACCTTTAACACACACACACGCACTCACGCACACACACTCCTGTAACAGATCCCCACCCTGCTATGTACCTGAGCAAACACTCATGGTATCTATGGCCTTTTTTTTTTTTTTAAATGCACACATTTTAGGACACATTCAGCAAGTCTTTGTCTTAACATCAACTTACATCATATAATACATGTGGGCGGCATGCAATTGTTGTTTGCTTATAAACGCATGACCACTTGTCAGTGAAAATAATGAAGGCGTGAAGTGATTTATTTAGACTCAAATTAATCATCAATTCACTTGAACAGACAACGGTATACACAAACAATATAATGTGTAAATGTGCAATATCTGGTCCTGCTGCCAAATGTACATCTGGAAGCGTGTCGCATCAGTCACACACCCAGCAGTGAGTCATTTTTAAATGCTGCTCAGCATTTTGCCAGTTTTAATCCTCCAGCACTAATCATGGTGATGGAGAATATATTCATACAGTTTTACTGAAGTAGAAGTAGCAAAACCATAATTTACTCATAATTTACATTAAATACTCTGTTACAACTAAGTCATTTTGTTTAAATACATGTAAGTGTTATTTTCAAACTGTACTGCAGTATAAAAGTACTCACTATGAAAGCAAATGGGCTCTTGTTAGTGTTACATTATTAATAATTATGCTATTATATTATTATTACTGATGCATTAATATGTAAGCAGCCTTTTAATGATGTAACTGCTGCAGTGTAGCGGATTTTATCCATTGTATGGATTTGGTGGGTGGTTTGAAGTAGAGCTAAAATGATTAATCTGCAACTTTTTTGATAATTGATTAATCATTTAAGTAATTTTAAAGGAAAGTTCACTGTTTTTACTTGTCTATGATAGTGAACTAAATATCTTGGTTTTGGCCGGTTGGTTGGGCAAAACAAGAAAAAATTTAAAGGTGTCATTTTGAACTCTGCGAAGTTGTGATGGGATTCCTTTGCTATTTTTACTTTTAATAGACCAAACAATAAATCCCTTAATGGAGGAAATAACGGGTAGTCTAACTGCTAACATTACTGTCTGGAAGACCAGGCAAGCGGGCCACAGCTATTAAACGTTACAGCCACCATGACAGACCTATGACTGAAACCGCAAGTTTTGACTTCCTCATAATAGAAACATGCAATTTAATTTTGGCAAAACAACTGTGTAGCCTGTTCAGCGCCGTAGCCGACAAACAGTGAGTCATTTTAAGTCTGTAAGTTGGGTAGAGAGGACCATGAGTTTTTAGCAGTTGTTGCCATAATCTTAAACAGAGAATCTGTGTCTGTCAGTCGGGTAGAGAGGTCCGCGAGGTCATGATGTTTTAGCAGTTGTTGCAGTAATTTTAAAGGGGAACTATGCCGTTTTTAGCTTATTTTACCTTACCTGAACAGCCGGAGTCATTGGAATGGTTATATGACTTTTTGAGTTGAATGGTGGTCGTCTCGCTTTCCCCTAACCTTGCAACGTTCAGCCGATGGGCCGCCCTCAGGAAGTATTGCGTGATATCACATCTCACAATGTAACTTATTGCTTCGGCACGCATTCACCCATTCAGTAACCGGCTAACAAGCTAGCGATGGATTTTTTCACACTATCGTCATGGCTGAGCTGGCAAAAAAGAAATAGAAAGCTAGTAAAGCATTGTCAAAGGAACAAAGAAAGAGGAAACAGCAGTCTGACCGAGCGAGGCAAAGAAATGGCCAAAACTGCATAGCACCCCTTTAACCCGAGAAAGGGTGTCTGTCGGTCGGATACAGAGCTCCGCATGAGCATAAGCTTTTATGACTGTCAACATAGCCCGCATCTAAAGTTAGCTACTCCGCTGCGCTGTGGAGTAATGTCTGGCTGTCTGAGACAAGCGTCTAGCAACATTGTTGGATGATGCGTTCTCAACCTGCCAACCCTGTAAACTTTGAGTCTGGGAAGGAGTATTTTGAATTTGGACTGCTTTTCTTTTAACTATTTTAAACGCTAGCTGTCAGTATTACATATTGCACCTTTAATATCTTCATTTGCAAAGCAACTAGCGACAAAATATATGTAGCTCAGTGACAAGTATGATATGTCTCTTACATCTTTGGCACACTACTTATAAACAGCGTTGTAAGTATACAATCTAGGACACAATATGCTTAACATGCCAGATGTGTGCAGGACAGTAAAAAGCTCTGGCCTCCTTTGAATCTGCGGCACAAGAGATGAAGAGGCTGATTTAGTTCCTCTGCAGCTAGAAAGTAGGGCAGTTACGGCAGCAGCAGGAGTCCCGGGTCGAGCATTACATCATAAGTGTGCGTGCTAACAGGAGGAGGGCCTGCGTCAGCTTGTTTCCTCTCTGCATCCTAATTGCAGATAGAACAGTGGGACAGTAAATTATGAATGAAACTGAGAAGGAAGAAATGGTGGGGAGAAAAAAACTCAAGTATCTCTTCCCCACGCCCCAGTGACAGAGATGGAAAAGCTGTGCGCTATCCCATACATACTGTTCCTCATTTATTCCCACTCACACAGGCACACAGAAACCACAGCTGCAGTTTTATCACTCCGCAGTGAGTTTTTTTGGCAAAGACAAACATGAACATCCTCCTCCTCTTTACCCGCCCTGTTCTGTTCTTTAAATGTTCCTATATGACTGAGCGCAAAAAGAAGCTGAGGAAATATTTGTTCTATAAGGAGGAAGTTCCAACAAATTGAAGCTTGTTATTCTTCAGCATTTAAATGTTACATTCCCATCAGCCTCAACTTTGGTTTGTGTTTAGAGCTAGATAGAAAATTCTTATTGTAGTTATTCTATTCCATTCTATTCTACTGTATTCCATGTTAGCATTTAGGCCAACGCACTGCTTCACAGAGCTGCTAGCATAGCTGTAGTCCTCCTGATGTATATGGCAGTGGTCCTGGCAAAGACAGCACTTCTTGTCATATTGCTGTTATCCTCCATGGATATTAGTATATTAAATATTAATATATTTGTGTTGTCCTTTATCCAAAATCATTCAAGCTTCTCTGCTAAATGAAGCAAAAAGAGGTTCTTACAAAGTGATGTTTTCTCCTTCCGTGTTTCAAGATCCAACTTTATCTCCCACAAACACTAGAAATGGAGGTTAAATATTGGTCTTTTACAACATCCCTCTCGCTTCCAGACTGATATAAACACATCATGCAAACAAACCCACCAACCTTGTTCAACTCGTGCTTGTGAAGAGGCTGCTTGTTTACCACTCGCTACTGTACATCAGGTGTGCGTGGGTGTTTAGACGCCAGTATTTGCCTTTTACTGCTTGTGTTTTCTTTGTGTTTTTTAAAAGAGCAGCAGAGGTCTGAACGGCCCCAGAAATCATTTTGCTTACATGAAGAGCCCAAACTATTGCAGAAAATCTATTCCAGTAAACGTAGCTTTGTCATTATTTCACAATGCTGCGGCATGTCAGTCACTTGGCACCAACAGAGAGTCCTCAGGAAATAATCCTTCAAAACATGTCGCATTACAAGCTCTGTTGTCACATCTTTCTCTTCTTATTCAGAGCGTCTTGGTAAGCTTTGACACATCACATACAGCTACAAACACACAATACTGAGCAGGTACAAACCTGAAAAGGAAGAGTTTTTTTTCTTTAGGATCTACAGTATTTTACACATTGTGCCCACGCTCTGCCATATATCCTGACTGCAGCCAAAACACTGACCTCTCCTCTCAAAGCCTGTACCATTGCTGGTGTGCATGCGTGTTTCTCTGTGTACATTTATCAGTCTGAGTTGGTGTGAGTTGTACTAAGCTTCAATTCCAACATTTAGTTACAAATACAGCATTTGTGTCAATGTTGGTTGGATGAAGAAATGAGATCTTGTGTAACTAACTTGAGTAACGTTACTCTATATAATATTTAATGCGAGCACGTGAATGTTGAAATTAATGAAAATGACTATCCCTACATTAGCCGTGATATAAAGAAATGAAGCTCAACGCTAACCTGTTTAGGAGGTAATTAGTCAACTCTGTGTCCTTTTAGGCTCTAAGTTGTCTCCAGCTTTTAAATACATCTCCAATATTTACTCGTGTTTTGCCTCATTTCTGGTTATGCAACCTTTGAAAGATGGCAAGTTTTTATTAGGGCGGGTGGAATGAATTCATTTGTTTGCTGCTTCCATGGCTGTACTAACGTTACAGCTGTAGCGCTCAGGATTTGCATTTTTACATGTACAGTATATCTGGCAACACTATCCTGAAATCTAGAGTTCTTGCGAGCACAATTTGAATTAGCTCAGCAAGTTACTCTAGCATCAAGTAATTCTGCTCATTAACTATGCACATGTATCTGGGCTGCACCAATCACATCGGTGTATCTGATACAGCCAGAGGCGAACTAAACAGATGCGACAGCCGCTGCAACGTCAAAGTCATTATTAGACATTGCAAGATGGCTATGGATGAACACCAATTATTTGAAACCGGCTTTGGCCTTCAATGAACGAGTTAAACTTGGCTTTTTATCTAAAGAAGAACGGAAGGCGGCGCTCGAATTGTTCCTTTGCAAGAAGGACGTTTTTGCTGTTTTGCTGACCGGATACGGCAAGAGTTTAATCTACCAGTTAGCTCCGCTGGTAGCTAAGCTTTTGGGGCTCTGGATACGTCACCCTGTGTGTTGTTGTGATTGGTCGTAGTGTTATCCTATTGCGTGCAGTGAGAGTTTCAAATGCACGCTTGGTGCCACCCCTCGAGATGGGCAACTTTTATTACTCGATGCCAGACCCTTAATCTTTTGGATTTGGCTCTGGTTTCCAGGCCATGGTAACACGGCCTGACTGTCAAACTGGACAGTTGGTTACAACACACAAGCCAAAGCACAAACAGACATCCCGTCACGGAATGGAAATTTCAAAAGAAATATATATTGTATTTAGCATTGTTGTCAGAAAAATAGTATTTCAACTTAGCATGTTTCCTTAATATTTCATGATGCATTTACAGTAAATATGTTACATATTTCAACTTTAAAATAAAAGTCTGATTCTGATTTAAGATTAAAGTGCATGTATGAAAGGTGAACATTTTGATATCCATGTTCATATCATTTATAGGGCCATGACATTTGGTGCCTTTGTGTTTACTGTGTGCAGTTGGAACGTCTGACTGACTGTCCCCTTTACAAATGGTAGTGGAAACGAGACTGAGGTGAAAAGTGAAGGATGGCGTGAGGAAGAAGGAGAAGGTGACTGATTTCTCTTCCTGTCTCAAAAGTAGGAAGCAAACAGGAAACACTGCAGTGATAGAAGCTGACCTCAGACTGTGCTTGTTCAAATTTGTGTGTGCGGTTGAACACAATGTACCCAAATGTTGGCTGAATGAGGAGTATGAGAGTATTCACAGAAATTGAGTTTCAGAAGCACTGAAAATGAATGAAGACATATTAGAGAGTGAGTCTTCCTGCCTGACTGACCCAGATCGTCCCTCTATCTCAGTAAAATGGCTGTTTATGGTGAGCTGCAGGAGAGCTAAATACAAAATCGCTCCCCAATTAATTCTGCTACAAGAAAAGGAAGCTTTGGAAACAGCCGAGTGTCTAGCTAAGATGATCGCAGGACAACTATGCTTTAAAGCAAGTAAGGGTTTGGTTTACATTGCCGTGTCAAATTATCTGCACACTGAGCACACCCACTGTCCCTCCCTGCAAACTAAAAACTAGGATTTGTGAGCTTCTCTTGCAGTTGTGTCAGTACAAACAGGCAGCTGTCAGCCAGATGAATCCTTCAACTGCTTACTTACACAAAGCATCCCATATCTGGGCTGATCTAGGGTCAGGTCTGCAGGTTTACCAGTTCTGTGGTGCTGCTTTGTTAAGAGGCCTCATACTTTGCATAAAAAGGAAATAAATGATTTCTAGGACACACAGCATTAATAATATAAAGACAAAGCACTGGATTGGTTTGACCTAAAAATTGTCAACGCAAGTCTTTCTCAATCAGGTCATGTTCAAGCTATTTTTGACATCGCTGTGGTTTTGGGTCACATTACTGGGTATAACAAGGTCGACACTTCTCTTTCCTCCTGTCTGAAATGTAAGTGCTGAGTGTGTCCATGTGAAGGCAAAGGAAGGACGTGTTTAATGCTCACGTTGGCATTGTGACAGCAGCTCGTACCCTCTAATTGTTGCTTATCAGCACATTGTCTGCATAGAACAGGCTGTCTTCACTTTAGTTCATAAAACACTTGACGTCATAGTGTGTGAGGACGGAAATCAATTACTATTGATGCCTCAGTGTGAAGCACTTATCTGTTTGCTAAGCCCGTCCACCTCTGTTAAGCACTTCACACATAAGCAGTTCACAAAGACAACGGAGGAAGATTTACTCAAACTTCAATGTCATTTTAGAAACAATGGCTCCTTGGTTTTAGAGTTGTAGACAAACAGTTATTCATTTCTAGCTGACAACTGTAGATTTTGACAGTTGAAATGTAGCTTTTCATCTTAAGCTGTTTAACTTGATGAGTGAGTTGGTTAAAAACAGTACCCAGGTGACCTTTTCTCCAGCTGTTGGCTGGGAATGCTGAAGTTTCAACTTTCCTAAACCCAATAAAGAGCAGAACAGAGCTGCCAACGTTGGCCTAAACTCTGATTGCATCCAGGACCTGCTCCAACACAGCGCTCATCCTTGCCTTTTTCAATATAACCTGTAATTAGTTTATACAGTACAATATGTATTTTTGTAAGAGTGACATTGATACTAGAGTCTCTTTTAACTTGTTTTTATTATGTGCTAACAGAACATTTCAGTGGCTAAAGTTCTGTGTAACATACCAACATAATCTCTGTCTATCCTGTTGAACCGTGGATACTTTTACACTCTTGTTTTGTGTTTTATGTTATTCTCTATACTTGACTATAGGCCTATGGCCCATAAAGTCCTTGGAACAGTTTTGCATTAACAACCTGATGAAGAGAAAAGCTCTTTAAGTAAATGTCGACCCTGTTGTTGTCTCTCCTGCTGCGTAAGTTCAACAATGGTGTATCTATCAGACTGCACACACACACATTCATTGTATGTCTGCCAAAACAAAGAGTTCAAATCCTGCTGTCTGTCTAGCGTACCTTTATCCTAATCATTTTGCAGCACATGCCACAAGTAATTATTAATTCTAAAAATACACATTTTAGTGTGCTTAAAAATAAACTCTGTCTAGGCTTATAAAGATTCCCCAAATTGTATGCTATGAATGGGTCTCCATGCTTGTCTAGGGTGCTGGTGGGACTTTCATAGCATAAGTTATCTCAGGACACTTTACACTTTATAATATACAGAGACCCAACAATTTCCTCCAAAAGCAAGCATTTGGTGCAACAGCGCCAAGGAAAATTTCTCTGTAAAGGGTAACTACTGTTTTTTCAACCCTAATTTCCTATGTTTTTATGTCTAAGTGACTGATGGGAACAACAATCTTTGAAATTGGTCCAGTAATAAGCAAGATCGCTCCAGTCGGCCATGGTGAAACAAGTTTCAATGTAAGTTAATAGGGCATTTGTCCAGTTTGTATTTACCTTTGCAAAAGTGCTTCTTTGCCGCCGACTCAAGTTTATATTCTTATTGTCTGACAAGATTATGGAAAGGATTTCAAAGAAAGTTCGACCTTTCTGTTAAAGAGCAAGATCCTTTTTTTAAACATTAAAACATCTGCAAAATTGCATTTGCTAAACCCACCAGACTCCATGTAAATAAACAATTTTAGCATTGTAAAATAGATTTCATTCAAAGTCAATAGAAACAAAATAAAACTTGGTTTGTTTTCCACTTTTCCAACCATCATAACTCTAGTTTTGGTTGAAATGAATACATAGTTGACCTATTTACATGTGAAAATATGTTGGCTCTACAAAAGTATTGCTTTTTTAAATGGAGTCTGGTGGGTTTAGAGCTAGCGACCTCAGAGCTGTTTACAGAAAGCTCTCAAAGACGTTTTAAAGGTCTATTTTTGAAGGGATCCTTTACATGATGTTGTCAGACACTTAGAATATCAATCTAAACCTGTCAGTGGCAAAATCAGCACTTTTGTGAAGGTAAATACAAGCTGGACAATTGCCCTATTAACTTACATTGTAGCTTGTTTCACCGCTGCTGACTGCAACGATTAATACTGGACCAATGTCAAATATTGTTGTTCCCATCAGTCACTTAGACACAAAAACATAGGAAATTAGGGTCCAGGTTGGAAAAAACAGTAGTTACCCTTTAAAGAGAAATTTTCCCTTGACGTTGTTGCACCAAATGCTAGCTCTTGGAGGAATTGTTGGGTCTCTGTATACTATGAGTGTAAAGTGTCTTGAGATAACTTATGTTACAGTAACAGTAGCTACCATTAACCTGCAGAAACTTCAGGCAGAACCTGGCTCTGGGTGGGCGGCCATCTGCCTCAACCAGTAGGGGAATGAGGGAGAGAGAGAGACAGAGAGACACAGAAATATGACTCGTCATAATTACAGCAGTGGGTGTAATGGAATCACATGATGAACAGGGCAATGCAACACCAATTCTATGAATATACTGTATAAATAAATGTAAGTAGTCAATATGGTTCAGTGAATAAATAGGTTTTAATTTAAAAAGGACATTTTTCAAATGACAACTTTTACTTATTTCAGCTGAGATTTATTTCATGATGCCACATTTATTTATTTCTCTCTCTTTATTTCCATTTCTTATATAAAAATAACGGGGGCCTTAGGGTTTGTCCGGGCTCTGGCCCTAATAGGCAGTAAATTCAGGAGTAAACCTTGACATTTATGTATTAATCTCAACAATGACTGTGCGTGTTCTTTTGAATTCATTACAAATTGTTTTGCCGATACCAAACACACACCAGGAATGCAACTGTGCTTAAGAAAACCAGTCAAACCAGATTGACATGATAAAGCAACACTTCAGTCAGACAGCTGAGTGAAGCAAAAGCATTACCAATGGGGCCGAGTTCAAGTTAACTGATCTGCCGTGTGCCTAAAAACAACCTCACAGAGATTTTAGGATGAAAACTTGTTCTGTTTTGACAACTCATAGGGAGCAAGAGCAGGTGCTGAGAGGAGGAAAAGTGGAGGATAAGAGAGGGTCGTAATCCCCAATAATCCACCTCTCTCCCCATGGGGCCCCAGCGACAGGCCTCGCTCTCTGTGCTTCCGTCGGCGATTTGTTTTGAAATGGGTCACGTGCCTCCAAGAAATGTGACTTTGGGTGGAGGACAAATGAGGACAGGGACATAATGAAGACTTGCTGCACACTGACCCTGAGTTTCCCACAAAATACTCAAAAAACGTGAAGCCGAATATTTTCCAACACTCATACATCTTGCCTAAAATCATGTATAGCCCTTATATATTGTTGTGCATTAAGCATTAAGCAAAACTCTTTTAATATTTCACCGTCATTGTTTGTGCAGTTTGTGAATGACAAACGTGAGTGAAAAATCTCTTTCTAGACTCAGTGTTTTGTGCTAATGTTCAATACTAGACAGGATGACAGGAAAAGGGAAGATGAGAAGACACAAGAAGAAGAGATACCAGAGCAAAGGGCTTGACTTTTTAAACCTGTTGTTTTTGGCTCCATCATCACTCTTAAATAGCAACTTTCATATTGAATTTCTTACTAAATTAAGTTAAATCATTTGAACAGAATCTGAATCTGAGCGTCTGACAATAAGTGAGTCTTTTTTTTGCCAGTTTTACTTTGCATTTTTCATCATTGTGAATTATCATGTTAATGTTAGTGGACGTTCTTTGGAGCTATGTTTCCATCTAACGTTTTTATCCCAGTTAACCCTCATGTTTTCCTATATCAATGTTCTTTTTAATTCCCCAAAATAACATGATTGATTCCACACAACGCTCTTTGGCAAGTACACATCTCTACTTTAATCAATGTTGGGGCGTCTTATTCAATTTTATAGCATTTGGAGAGAAAAAATTGAAGTGTTTTTAAAATAGTATTGAGTAAAAGTTGACATATTCCAGTCTGTGATTATCAACATACATTCCTTTAATTTTAGTCTAAATAATTCCTAATTTCTGCTTTTCTAACTCAAACATTAGGTATAATTTCCTATAAATGAGGTTTATTAAAATCAACTCTAAAACTAGTTAATAAGTTAGTGTTACATAGTGTTAAACGTCAGAAAAAGTGACAAACA